>LOEQ01007810.1:37365-53371 GCA_001685075.1 Bramus lutescens | reverse complement strand
CAACAAGCAAGCCAGCCCATCATTGTTACAGGCAGCCTTGGCTGAAGACTCACTGGTAGATAGATAGGAAGAAGGTATAGGGAGAGAAGACCAGAGTCTGAATTTCTGACCACAATAAGAGCTAACTGAATGATTTTGAGTAGGGATGGCTGAAAATCAAATGAGTTTCCATTGGAAATTTCCTCACTTGTTTCAGGAATAAGCAATGTGAATAGTTGTCTTCCCCATTATTCAGTAACATCAAACTAATTTATCTTCAAAACACATTCCAATGTTCTCATTATATTCCAAAATAAAATAAAATAAAATAAAAAATTCTGTCTCCCAAAGGTCTCTCTACATTGCGGGAGAAAAAAAATCACACTTGTATTTGTTAGGATGCGCTTTATAGCCTCAAAATGCTGGGTTAAAGGGTTTCTTCAAATGAGTTGCCATGAATTAGACTGTCTGAATACTGGAGATTACTCCATAATTTGTTTTCTGCCAAAGAGATAATACATTCAGCACATCGCATTTATTAAAGCTGCTAGACTTCTACCCTTTGCTCTCTAATTAGGCTTTCCTTGTTACTGTGCCGAGCAGGAAATATAACTGCTGAATTCTCTCAACCTAATGAGCCCCGACCACAAGCTGGATTAGAATGGAAAGCCTCTAACTTCTGTGCAGTAGCATTCAGTCAGAGCATTCCATCTTGAAGCATGGAATGCTGAATGGAGAGTTATGGCAGAGAGGTCCAGGCCACCTTTGTATTGCATCCCTCCACTGCAGTAGATTCTGATCTGTTTGTCACGACCGCAGAAGGATGTCTCAACATCTGGAAAGGGACACAAGACATTGTTTGAGGGCTGAATATATGTCTCAATGGGTCGTAAGGTGGTAGATGTGCACGTAGACATGGGTTTGGATGCCCATGTAAAGTCAGACATGGCTACATGCTTGGTACCATGGCGATAGGCAGAGGAGACAGGCAGTAGTAGATGCCAGATTCTTACTGGGCAGCCAGTCTAGCCAATATTCTGAGCATTACATGTGGGGGAAAAACCCTGTAACAAAAATAAAGAGAAGAGATTGGGAAAGACATCCAATGTGGCCATATGATGAATTCACCCTCATGCATAACAAAGATATTCTCTTTTTAATTAATTAAATTAAAAAAAACAATCTTTTCTCATTTTACATACAATCCCAGTTCCCACTCCCTCCCCCTCCTGCTCCCTCCACCTTCCCCTCCACCCCACCCCACATCCACTCTTCAGAGAGACTAAGGCTTTCCACAGGAAGTCAACAAAGTCTAGTACATTGCTTTGAGGCAGGACCAAGGCCCTCCCCACTATATCTAGGCTGAGTAAGGTATCCTTCTGCTGTGGAATAAGGCTCTTGTACACTGTAAATATTTGTCACTCATATTGGTTTAGTAAAAATGTTGATTTGCCAGTAGCCAGGAAGGAAGTATAGGCAGGGAAACCAGACTAGGAGAATTCTGGGAAGAGGAAAAGCAGAGAGTCAGTTGTCATCCAGACACAGAGGAAGGGAGATGAACTGAATGCCTTACTGAGTAAAAGTACCAAGCCATGTGGCTAAACATAGATAAGAATTATGGGTTAATTTGTTATAAGATCTAGTTAAGAATAAGCCTGAGCTAATATGGCAAAAAGTTTATAATTAATTTAAGCCTCTGTGTCTTTCTTTGGCACTGAAGGGTTGCAGGACCGGGCAGGACAGACACTTCTAGCTATCCCTCTAAAGATAATGGGCTCCAAAAAAACCAGTTCAAGCAGTAGGGATAAATCCTGGTCCCACTGTCAGTGGCCCCACAAACTTCCCCAGCCACACAACTGTCACCCACATTCAGAGGGTCTAATTTAGTCCTATGTGTATTCCCCCACTGTAAGTCTGGAGTCAGTGAGCTCCCGTTAGCTCAGGTAAGCATTTTCAGCGGTCATCACCATCATAGTTTTGACCCCTTTGCTCGTATTATCTCTCTTCCCTCTCAAGTGGACTTTGGGAGCTGAGTCCAGTGCTTTGCTGTGATTCCCTGCAAATAATTCCATCAGTTGGTGCATGAAGGTTCGATGAGGACAGTTGGACAGTTAAGGTAGTCATCAATCTGATGACAGAAGAAGGCCTGTTCAGGTACCCTTTCCACTATTGCTTAGGGTCTTAGCTGGGGTCATCCTTGTGGATTCCTATAGGGAAAGATATTCTCTTATATCAAATTTCCCCTAATCTAAATCTGCTTGTCACTTCATACTTCAGTCACCGCTGACCTTGTACAGACATTTCCTTCCCTCCTTAATTCTATTCCTTCTTTTGTTTACTATTCATATTGTTTCTTTTTCTCTTCCAATTCATGGTTTAAAAACCTTGAGGCAGAAAAGTATGTATTTCATTGGCTTTTTGACATTATTCAACATGTTTAGGAAATATTTGCTGATTAAGCTTAGTAGACATTAGCTGTAGTTTTTCCTTTTCTCAGTATTGAGATCTGAGGGAGACGCGATCAGAGATTGCCAACTGGGTTCTTATACGGAAACATAGCAGCTCTGAATATCAGTAAAGGCCTTAGACATAAAGGCTGACAACCCTGAACTCAAATTCTTATCCCAACATTTAGTAGTTGTACATCCTTGGGAAAATAAAAATTGAATCAATCTTTATTTTTAAAAGTACCTATTATGATACTGGAGAGATGACTCAGGGGTTAAGAACATTGGCTGCTGTTTCAGAGTTCCTGAGCTCAATTTTCAACACCCATATGACAGTTCACAACCATCTGTAACTTTAATACCATGGGATCCATCCCCTCTTATGGTATATAGACAAAACACCTATACACATTAAATAAACAAATTAAATAAATAAAATATTTTTAAACGTATTGATCTCTGGTGGAGCATGTGATCAATCAGACTCTCTGAATGTGGCTGACAAGGAAAGCTGACTGAGAAGCCAAGGACAACGGCACTGGGTTTTGATTCTATTTCATGTACAGGCTATGTGGGAGCCTAGTGTGTGTGTATGCTCACCTTCCTAGACCTGGATGGAGGGGGGAGGACCTTGGACTTCCCACAGGGNGGGGGAGATGGAAATTTTTAGTAATAATAATAAAAAAGTTTTAAACATTTAAAAAAAATAAAAAAGAAATTGGGGTTCAACCTGAAGATCCAAAGAGTGAAATGGCCAACCACTGGCTCTTACCTCGACTTCAGTCTGAAATGGCGATTCTGCCTCCAGGAATCTCAAAATGAGACTGTGTGTTGAGAGCTGTTTCCTCCCTTTTTATAATCCTCTCTAGGGCTGGGATTAAAGTTATGTACCACCGTGATAAAAGGCATGTATCACCCAGTTTCTATGACAACTAGTATGGCTACTAGGATTAAAGGTGTGTATCATTATGACTACTGGACTTAAAGATGTGTGCTACCATAACCTGGTCTGTAAGGCTGACCAGTGGGACTGTTTTACTCTCAGATCTTCAGGAAGTCTTTATTTATTAAAATACAATTGAAATGCAACTACAGTGTGATGCAAGTGCCCATTGCTACTCACACAGGCTAAATCACTGAACACACTATAGTATTAATCTGTAGTCAACTACTCAGCTTAACTAATTAAACATACTCCAGAAAACAGAATGATACCAATGTTGTTTAAAGTTTTAATATGTCAAGTTTGAGCATATGCTACAAACAGAAACAACCAAATGCATAGCTACATATTTACACACACTTTTTAAATGGACACCATTGCAATATACGATCTTCCAGCATGACTATTTCTCATGTAGAATTCAGGGTCATATGGCCTGAATGGACTTCATCCAAGAGGACTTAGGTAGGAGCCCACCAGAGGGATACCATTAAAACACAATTTCACCTGGAATATCTGAGTTACTGGTTTCAAGGGTAGCAAAGCATCAAAGTTTCACAGAGTGGCTTGTGTTGGCATCTTTATCTTCTTCCTGTGCCGTATGAGATTAATTATGCCCATCTCTCTGCATTACGCATACTGTCTGACCGTTTGTGTATTATAAGACAGAGCCCTTTCAGTAATAAACCTGTCACTTGCTCTGGCGGTGATGGAGTTGATGTAATGCAGCCAAGCTATAGGAATTCCACTTGAGGAATGCAAAAATTGGGTCTACCCCAACACAGCACCTGCTGTCAGCAAGAAGACTGGTTTTTTCATCTCAACATTTGGTCCTTTATCTGATATTAAACACTGACCACTCAACATTTCTGCTTCTCAACATGAATGCTTGTCTACAGTTACACTCTCCAAATCCTTGGTCTCTGTTATCTAGCTGTATGTTTCCTGCATGGATCCTTTCCGGTTTAGCTCTTCTCTCTTTAGCGGTAATCTGGGACTGACCAGCTGCATGCCATGTTGGCCTGTTCAAGCTGCAATCCCTGCTAAGACCTGTATATGTCTGGCCATTTCTGGAAGAGCCATGGTGAAATGATTCCTACTGAAGTTTGTTTCCATGGGGAATGAATCCCAAGGGTGTGGGGGGAAAAAAACAGTCTAAGGAATTGGTAAATCAGCACTTAGTCCCATCAAACATTTGAGGGGGCGAATCATTAGATTACCAAAAACACATTACCATTCAGTTTTATGCACTCCCTACCCAATTATACACCCATCTAGTCAACCATCTAGCCACTCATGAAACAAGCAAGACAGACCTTAGGCCTTGTACCTCAACAACCTTGATAGTATTCCCAACATGTGAGATACATCATCATCAAATTTCAGCTTTAAAGCATTCCATTGTCAAGTAATTGAGAAATAGAATATAGTGGCTCATTTTCAAATTAAAAGTACCTTAAATCAACATAGGTCCAGCTACAGGCTATGGCAACCTACTAAGTTAGCTACTTCTATCCAAACTCTCCTAGTTTAGGTACCCCCATTCCCAGACTATAAGATCAGAGTAGAAAATTACTAATAGTCAAACTTGACTAATAGCCACCAGATATGAGAAGGACACACACCTGATAAGCTTCAAAACAGAGGGAATGTAAAACACAGAGATGAAGCCCCACACGGTCGTTGTTGCGAAACAGATAAACATAAGAGGCGTATGGAAAAGGTAATACTCAGATAACGTGTAAGACTGACCCTCCTGATTACTCAGGCAATGAAGAAAGGGAGGAAGGGACCTGGGTTTGGGATGATAAAAACTGTTCTCTGCAGTAGATCAGAAGCCTGCCATTCTAAGATGACACTCAGCTTTGTGAGGTTGTAAAATAAATTGTCCCGCTTCCATTATATTTAGTCTCCAATGCTCTCAAAGAATGAGGAGCGGGCTTTGTTTCTCACACTGAAATACTTAAACATGCACAATCTGGTTGTTACCCACATTTCACTCCCTTTGAATGAAGAAAAATGTAAAGCAAAGAAAAGTGGAGATGAGAGGCAGAACTTCTGAAATCCATCCTTGTATCCCAAGGTCTAGAGTCCTGCCTAGAAAGCTTTTTAACTGCTAGGACATAGGGACCCAGTAAGTAGAAGATCCAAAAATGCTGGGGGAATTTGCTTCAAAGCTCCTAAATCTCAGGAAGTATCCAGAATGACAGCCTAGACCTAAATACAGAAGGTGAGATATTCACCCATGTCCTCTCTATTGTCATTATTTGCAAAGTCATACCACAACCAGAAGTTTGCTTATTGATTAGCCATGAGAAGCCATCCTTAGAAAACAGAAATAGCTCAGGTTCCTGATATCAGTGCATGCTTGTTATATGGGCAAACCCCCGTGGAAAGCCAAATTAGAATCAGAAATTGGCATGGATTCAGAGCAAGGGATGGCAGACAAATGAAATATCTCATGACTGAAACTAAGAAAGAAGCAGGGTACTTTCTATCAGGCGGAAATTCACACTCACATCCATGCAAGGAATGCTGATCCCTAAAACCTGGAGGATGGGTTGCCTATATCTGAAGGATTTTGTGAGTTGCCTTATATGAATCTATTCCTAAAGGCAGGATCTGTCTCTTAGTCCTTATATTCCACTTTATACGTAGTGCCATGCCTGGAAAATAAAGACTCATCTATGTATTTCTCAAATAAAGAAATCATGTTCAAATTCGAATTAAACCATCCTGCCCTTTATGTATCAAAAGTTCATTTCATTAATGTCAATGTTATCTATGGAACAAAAAAAGCATAGCCAATAAGGAATATTCAACTCAAATGGGAAAAACTGAAAGGTTATTTCTTTTTAGGAGTCATAGCTGATGGATAGATAGCACTGCAAAGTTGACAAATGTTTCCATGCAATGTATTTTCACGGTTATACACAGTAGAGGGAATGTAAACAAGGCCATGATGCATACAAAGAAGAGATTCTCCTTCATTTCCCGAATCCTTGCTGAATACTTTCACCCACAGGATCTCATTAAAGTCTCAGAAACACCTTGTGAGTAAACATCACTGCTTTCTTAATGCTGCGGGCAAGAGACCCATAAGCTCCCAGAACTTTGTGATTCAAGAAGACTACACAAATAGCAGAAGAGCCACACTGTACATAATCACTGCCACTTGTCTGGCCTCTTGTCATTGGAAACATCCTTTTGTCTCAGTTCTCAGTTCCTCACTTGTTCAATAGAGATGATCTGATAGGCATTGAAAACAAGGATGCCTAGTCACTCCATTGCGTGTTTGAGAAGCAGACATTATGTGAGGTGGTGGGCTGAACTGGTGAGCCCAGGAACAATCCAGCTTCTCCTCTGTCATGTTCTGGGAGAGGGCAATAAATTAAGACCACCTAAAAGATACCAAACAGAGACTGCCATTAGAACTTACTATCATAGGGTGACAACCACCAGAACAGGTTTCTGGTAAAGACATACTAGTGGGCACAGGAATAAACTAGCTCTCACTCCTGTTGAGGAAAGAGCTACGTATCTTGTACTAACAATGACAGTAGTATGTTGGGGGCAGCCTTTCACTGCCTTCCCATTCTCCTATCCCCTGAACTAACAATGACTTTGGCATACTGGAGGTTTGCCTGCTTGCCACAAATTCTCTGCACTTGTCAGATATGGTTATTGCTTTGCTTTCAGGCAGGAAAAAAGAACTTCTAAGCACAGTTCTTTACACCCAGTGTGTGTCTGGTACATTTGGCTGATGAAACAAGAAAAGAAATAAAAATCATTGCCATTGTTCTTGTCTGAAAGACAATTCCCTGAAGTCCTAGGAAGCAAAATTATAACTTAAATGAATAGTTTTCCATTAATGGATTTTTCTCATATATTCATAGCATATGCATTTAAATGAAACAAAAAACTCTCTAATAATTTGCTTTTTTATTTTCTTGTAATAAAAATTCTCAAGCTGTTTAACTGATAGAAATGTTTTAATTGCTTTAATATTAAAAAAATATCCAACAGTGCTTATCTGGACTTCCATCTTCTTCCATTTAGCTTAAAACAGTAATAATAATGTAGTATAAGTGCCTTAGTTAGGGTTCTATTGCTGTGAAGAGACACTATGACCACAGCAACTCTTATACAAAGAACATTTAATTTGGGAGCCTACAGTTTCAGAGGTTTAGTCCATTATCATCATGGAAATACATGGTGGCATGCAGGCAGACATGGTGCTGGAGAAGGAGTTGTTGCATGTTGAGTTGAAAACAGCAGGAAGTGGTCTGTCTGTCACACTGAGTGAAGCTTGAGCAAGAGAGACCTCAAAGCCTGCCCCACAGTGACACACTACTTCCAACAAGCCCAGAGCTACTCTAACAAGGGCACACCTCCTAGTAGTACCACTCCCTATGGGCCTAGCATTTCAACACATGAATCTGTGGAGGCCATTTCTATTCAAAACACCACAATGACTGTCATCAGGACATCATCAGATTTTCCTATATTTGTCTGAACATACCACTTATAAAACAGGATAGGCAATATTAATATTTGGGTGTAATGGGGAAAGGAACTTGAGAAGCTTCATTAACTCATATGAAGCACTGGTACCTAGTTGGTAAATTGCTGCTCAGTGTTCTAATACTGTGATCCCATTGGAACCAAAGTCTTGGCTGAGGTCTGGAAATACCAGTAACCTGGTGTTTCTCTGAATGAGATGAACCCAAACTCATCTGGAAGCAAAACCACTCCATAATCATATATAAAGAATGCTTTTGCCAGTTCAAATTAGCTATTATGGTTCAACCTTAATAGATAATGGAGTCTCATTCATTTGTTCTCTCTCTCTCTCTCTCTCTCTCTCTCTCTCTCTCTCTTCCCTCCTTCATTTCTCTCCTTTGTCCAAGAATCATTCCTAAATGAAAATTCTCCAAGGATTGTCCAAAGAGAGTGAGCCCTTGTCATTGAAGGCATGGCCTCTGAGCCCAGCTAAGAGCACCTCTAATGCAAGTGCTTGAGCTAATGGCGGAATGTGGTGAAATCTACTTCAAGGTTCCCCATACTTCATCTCTGCTCCTCTCTATCCAGGCTTGCGCTTCTAGTTCCTTGTTCTATCTGTCCTTCAGTTCCCTGCTTTGTGTATGCATTTGAACTGCCCTCAGTAGACTCTGGTCTCCTTCCTGCTTATGATATACTAAAATTGAAATGGCAAACTCCTCTTTCACTCTGCTACCATAGAAACCAGTCCTAATGGTAGCCATTTAAAAGCTGTGTCAACAAGCTCAGTCCCAGAAACGCAGGAGGGGAGGATACACATAGCCTATGAATCAGACAAAAGTGAAGGTCAAAGACAAAATGCCATGACAGATCAGTGGGAGTTTAAAATTAAATAATGAAGGCTTATACTTATTTTCATTAGCACCCTACTGCAGCTATGAGACTAAAAACCAAAAATGCTATGAGACTAGCATTTTAAGCAATGCAAGAAGTGGGTTATGACCATTACCGGACTAATCTAAACCTCTTCTTGTTTTATAAATGATTCTTACTTTTGTAATAACCCTTTTGAAGCCTTTTTCAAATACTGAAGACATGAAGTTGACCCATGACCACTTCCCCTTTCCCAATATTTCTATCCGGTAATGTCATGGTTTGAATATTCAATGTTTCCTCTATAAGCTCAGGAGGTCTTCTCCAGGTAGAAGAACTCTTTTGGAAGCCTCTGGAATTTTTAGGGGATGCATCCTAGCTTGAGGAAGAAAATCAAAGGGGCATGCCTTGGAAGGTTATACCTACCAACCCTATCCCCTGTATGCTCCCTCTCTTTTCTCACTGGCATGATTTCAAGGACCTTCTTTGCCTCCTATCATCAATGCTATGATATCATCTTAGGGACCAAGCAACCATAGTGTGAACACTCTGAAACTCTTCACCAACACTTCAGTTGTTCTAGCAGGGATTTTGTCACAGCTATGGGAAATCACAAGAGAAGTTCACGTCAATAGAAAACACAAGGGCCTGTTTCTGCATATTGGCGACCTAGCATCAGTTCAATACACAGTTAGCACACATGGACTCAGATCATTCCTTAGAGCTGGTACCTGCAGGAGATGGCTGCCTTCTTCGAATGACAAAGTACAGACATGGGACTCTGAACATTACTCAGTGCCATCCCCACCCCCGCCCATCTATGCCCTGCTTTTTGAGAATTTAATTTTCACCTTAATAGAAGGAGTTTATATTCCAAATAATCTTCTCTAGAATAGGTAATACTCACTGAGAGGTTATACTGGCTCTTTTAGCCTCAAGAGAAATGCCCATTTGAAGGTTGGGGATCTCAAAAAGATTAAATGGAAAAGTGAACATTAAAGTGTTTTATAAAATGTAGACTTTACAGGGAAAGAAAATGATGAACGCACCTGTGTGATTTGGGCCTCACTGTTATGTAAATCCTGCCTGGGCTCCCAGGTCCTCCTCAAATCTCCTATAAATCCCAGCATTCAACTTTCTCTTCTGGTATCCTAGGAACCAGGAACTGCCATATCTTGTGATTTTACATTTTATGTACAGAATCTGCCACACAGCCTGGTTGTTTTCTCTTTGGCCTTTGTAGGCAATATCCATGTAGTCTGAGGAAATAGGTACCTGGTGTCTTTATTGATCTATCAAAAGTGACATTTGTCGGACAAGGAATGCCTATACAGCAACCATGTATACACCTATGTTCTCCCAGTCCATCTCACTTTTGATCTTCTGTTTGCCAACACCAGCATCCCAGCGTAGCTGTGAGCATCATCCCATTGCATAATGTGGGGGAAGACTCATCACAGGCTGCAAATTTCATGCTGACTACAAGTGATCAGAATTACAGCCAAAAGTCCCAAAGAGAATATTAAATAAGTCAATCTCCAATGGTCCATCAATCAAAGGAAGTCATGTTTTTCTCTCCAGATAGAATTCAGTAGATTATGGTAAATACTGGGAGTCAGAAAATCTTCATGCAAATTCTAGATTTCCATTGGCTTTTATCCAGTCTGAGCTTTGCTTTTATAGTAGATGCAATTGAACAATTATATAGGTCCATTTCCAAGTTCTTTTCTATGTCTACAAGCAAAGAAAATGTTGCAAAATCTACCTTAGTATTATTTATTTGAATAAACTATAAAGCAGGAAAAACAAGAATAAGCTATGAGAGATCTGTTAAATTAACTTTTCAAACTTAAAATATGACCTTTGACCTCCAAATCCTCCTTATTATGGATTCTATGTATGAATACAAATAAGTCTAAAATTATTTTGTGTGAATGTTCACATGTGTGCAGATGTATGTTAGGCTCATATGTAAACATATCCATGTGTGTGTGGAGGTCAGAGGTCAAACTCAGATGTTATTTCTCATGTTCTGCTCCTCTCCTTTTTGAGACTGTCTCTCACTGCCCTAGAACTCCAAAAATAGACTTGCTGACTAATCAGCAAGTCCCAAGAATGTACCTGTCTCTGTTTCCCCAGGGCTGAGACCACAAACATGTTTTTACATGGGTTAAGGGGAATCTAATTCAAGGCAAGCACTTTATTATCACCCCTTCTTTACTAACTATCACCCAAATCGTCCAAACTATTTTTACTAGAGGGAGCCCTTTGTGAACACATAGTGCCAAGGAAGAGGGCAATAGACACGAATCAAAAGCGTTTTGCAAGGAATCTCAGAGTAACCCACAAAGAGGCTTCATGAGAGAAATCACACAAATCACTACTTGGCATTGAGGCTTGGCAGAATGAGGACAGACTAGGTTCTCAAAGAAGGCTTTACAGAAGGGTCTGACACGAGTCAGATGGTAGAAAAGGATGTGACAGAGGTGAATAGCACAGGATGTTAGGAGCAATATAATGCAGTGATGGGAACAGGCGAAAGATGCCTGACCATGACTCAAGTGGACTGATTGCAGGTCAGATGTGGAAGTCGTGAGGCAGGGGATAGGGCCTGAAAACAGTCTAACCCTAACTGAGGATGGCATTGAGCAAACTTGAAATGGCTTTCCTTTTTAAGCAAAAGGGTACACATCCAAAACTTTCAAACAAGACAATAGATTATTTTTATTAAGCATCAGTTTCCAAGATTCCTCAGACTTGGTAGGGGAAGACAGAGCATCAAGCAACAAGTAGAAAAATCAGCATCATAATCTCACCATCCATTTTTTTTTTCATGAATTAAACCCTGAGGCAAATCTGTGACAATAGGGAATTGAAGAAAAGAGGAAGAGCGAAATGCTGGGAAGGGAGAAGTGCTTGAGTATGATGATTGAGTGAGGAAAAGGAGAGAAAAGGTCTTCTTGGGCTTCCTTTCTGGAAAATGAAGGGAACCAGGAGTACTCAGGGGAAGAGGAAAGATGAAAAGACAAGCATGCTGGAGCGTGACAAGGTCTTTAGCTTTTTAGATAATGAATGAAGAGAATGGAATTAGAATGAAGAGTGGAGGGAAGTATAACAAGCACCAGGAGGATCCAGCATCACGTGAAGAAGGGATGTTCAAATAGAGCATTATCTGGAGGGTGACAGCCTCGTGCTAAGCTCAGATCCTGCTCACAGCCCATCTTGCATACAAAAATCTTGGGGACATACCCAGAAGCAAGAGGGTGCCCGTTCTTTCATCAAACTCTTTGTTTTCCAACCATGCTACTTCCTGGCTATATGACCTTTGACAAATAACTGCTTGGGCTTTAGTTTCCAATAATAGTACCCACATCCAAGAATCAACTAAACAAGTCTAAAGCACTTAGAGCATATTATGATACTTTCATGAACACCTCTAAGTCTTGATTATCTCATGTTCAGTTGAGATTATAATAGTATTAATTTATAAATGTATTATAATAATGAAATTCAAAGAAGTTATGCAAAGCTCTCAGAGAACTAACTCATCTATATCAAGAGTTAGTTTGAATAGCTAAGTCAATCGCGCCATACATACTACCATGTGCCTACTGCACACAATACCTTTTCCTCATATCTAAAGTTGTCCTACTACTAATATAATGCTGTATAATAGTAAAGTGGGGGCTAGAGAGATAGCTCAACCGTGATTAATACATTCTACCCTTGCAGAGGACCCAAGTTATGTCTCCAACACCCACACTGGTTGGTTTACAACCTCCTGTAATTCCAGTCCCAAAGGATCTGATCCTGTAACATCTGCAGGCACCTACACTCATGTGTATACATACACTTGTGCATGTGCGTATGCACACACAAACACAATTTAAAACAATGCAAATAAATCTTAAAAGTATTTTTCAAACAAAGCAAAGTAAAGAAGAGGATAGATGAGGGTTCAGAGAGGAAGTAAGGAAATGCCTCCTTGAAGTGACTCTTCTTTAGTGAAGTAAGGAAGAAAGCTAAGCAGTGATCTCTGGGAAAAAGCTTCCAGGTACCATGTTAGTTATATGGTTGTAAATTTTGTTGCATGGAAGACCCCAGTGAGTGACTGAGACAAGTAGAAAGGAGGAAGAGGTGGGAGATGAGGTTCAATTAATAAATTTTTGGGGGAACGGAATTAGCTCTTGGAAGCAAAATGTAAGCTATACATGTCATGTTAAATTTTCAACCACTTCATTTTTATAACGTGAGAAAGGGTGAAATTTAATCCAATATATCTTTAACATCATCCTAGTGTAAATTATTATACAGCTTATCACCCAGATATTTCTATTCATTGTCTTGTCATCTTCCTCCCTGTTTTCTTCCTTTTCATCACTCAGATGTCTCAACAAATATGAATCCTGCCTCACACACTTAGCTAAACAGTAAATACCTCATTGTAACTAAGCCCGGTGTCCAAACTCACCTGCTAGGTTGATAAGATTTCTCAAGCCTTAGAGTCATTCCTCTTCCTTTTTAATTTTTTTTGAGTCCTTGATTAATGAATGGGTTGGTTGCTATGTTGCTTTGAAAGAAAATGGCCCCCAAAGGGAGTGACCCTATTAGGAGGTGTGGCTTTATTGGAGTAGGTATGCCCTTGTTGGAGGAAGTGTGTCACTGTGGAGGTGAGCTTTGAGGTCTCATATGCTCAAGCTTTGCTCAGTGTGATACTCAGTGCACTTCTGATTCCCTGTAAGATGTAGGACTCCCAGCTACTTCTCCATCACCCCGTCTGCCTGCATGTTGCCTTGCTCCCCATCATGATGGTGGACTGAACCTCTGAAACTGTAAGTGGACCACGTCAATTAAAGGTGTTTATTCATAAGAATTGCCATGGTCATGGTGTAGGCAATAAAAGCCCTACTTGAGACAGTTGTGTAAATATGGTGGAGGGATAGGATAATTGCATAGTATTAAAGCAATGGAAAACCTTCTAGGTACCAGTCTACCATATTTACTATTGTGACATCAATTTTCTTGGGTCTATATAATCCTTCAAACCTGTGACTTCCATGTCCACGTGCACATAGCACACTTTAATTTTCCTTTGCTCTCAATTCTAAGGATACTTCATTCTCTCTGTCTTTCACTCCTTTACTCTCCTTTCCTTTCTTCCTCCATTTTTCTTTTCCCAATTCCTAAAGAATATCTCATGTGATTCTTTCAATCACTCAGCTTTCCAAAGGGATGGAAGGGTTGCCTTCAATAGCTTTTCCCTCCCACCTCTACCTCTTGAGATCTGAGACACACAGAGCTTGAATGAGTTTGACTCTGCTCCAACAAATGAATGAGAAATAAGGAAGGATGCATGCAAATTAACACCTCAGTGAATTACCCTGCTGCATGCACTATTATTATTGCATAGAAGGCATTTAATTGGCTATTGAATATTTCTAAAAGTCTCTAAAATGTTGAGATTTGCATCAAGCCAGAATTGTGATCTAGGTGTGGCTCTGTAAAAGAACAAAAAGCAAAAATCTATTCATGCCTTCTTTTCTTTCTGTTTAAGGTGCTGATGCTAAAGGAAAAGCCCTGAGCCAGCAGCATTGGGATCACTTGGAAGATAGAAATGCAGAACCCCAGGCGCTGCCTGGGTTCTAAGACTCAGGACAAGCAAGGCACACATTCCTGTGTGAGAAGCATGTGGTGGTCTAATCTGGAGCTTACATGTGTTGTCAGCCAGTGAATCCTGCTAAAGAATTCATCCATCAAAGGGCTGTTTCAGGATGCCTGTAATGTACAAAGTACTGAGATCATGGACTGCAAGCATGTGTAATAGGACAAGACAATGTTTGCCTTCAAGGAGCTCATGGCCTGGTATGAAGATAAACTACACACACAAATTAAGGCGTTCACAGAGCACAGACAATGGGAGGGTATAGAAGTGAGATGCTTAAGGACTAGAGGCTTAGGATTCCAGATGAAAAATGGAAATGATACAGAAGCTTATTCTCCTTGAATCTAAGGTCATAGGAAGAAGCAGAAAGTATGTGTCTACTGGTGAAGCACAAGCCAAAGGCAGCGATGCGGGGGAGGGGGCTGCTAAGGAATGCAGCCAAGTGCCTGATTCTTTCTACACAAACGGACCCCAGACGACAACAGTTTACTGCCAGATTTCACTTTTCCTTGAGGCATGCTTTGGTGGCAGACTGCAGAGAAGAGACAGCCAATCACGCATTCTCCTAGGTAGCAGCTGCGCACCCATGCAAATGGGCGAACATCTGGTTTTGGAGTCCAGTGTGGTCAAATTGCAGAGGTGTGAATTGAAAAGGCCATGAGTATACATATCATAACCTTCTTCAGATAACATCTTCTTACTTTTACAAGCACATTCCCAAGAGGAGCTACTGAGGTCATTCAGCTGAACAAAGGACCACAGGTGTTCAGTGGTCACAGTCTGGAACTTGGGGCTGGAGTCGCACAGTCATTAGAAAATACACTAGCTTATCTTTGCATGCATGCCTCGTCCTCTTCAATATTGATATATCTTCGTTCAGAGCCCCACCTTTCACTGAATTCATAATCTTATTTTGATGGTTGTTTTTTTATGATATTTTAAGGGTCGCATTGCCCATAAACTACAATAAACTATATGATCCCCTTTCCAGGGTCAAAGACTCTACACAGCTTTTGTAAATACCTCTGATAAAATATACTTTTATTGTTTGATTAGCTTTAGCCATCAGGAACTTGAGATATAATTAAATTAGGCCAAGTGCATTAACAGTGCACACAAACCCAACAAAACTCTGTGATGAGTGCAGTACAGGTTTAATCAGCATTATTTAGTTGTTCCATCATAAAATAAAAGCCCTCTCATCTGGAGAGAACCTGTACACTAAATTAGGGGCTCCTGGTTGCCAGCATTCATTTGTGAGCTTAGATTTTTCACTTGAAAACTCCCAGAGGGGACCAACCCTCCTGCAGACAGCAGCCTATGTCGCAGTTCTGAGAGTCAGAATGGTGACAAACACAAAGAAATCTCCATCATTTTTTGACGAGTCCAAAGACCTTAATGTCAAGATTGGAGCCATCCAGGGGACTCTTACACTGGTGTGTGGTTCTACGGGTGAAATCAATAGCACTTAAAGGAGACATTGTTGTGATGTAGGAGGGTCATCTGTCTATGCGTTACTTTCATTGGTTGATAAAGAAAATGCCTTGGCCTTTTGATAGGCCAGCCCTTAGGTGGGTGGAGTAGACAAAACAGAATGCTGGG
>LOEQ01007810.1:24777-37312 GCA_001685075.1 Bramus lutescens | reverse complement strand
TCGGGGTATAAGCTAGCCGTGCAGGAGCTGGGCCGGACGAAAAGCAGGCCTGCTGGCCCTTCACTACATTGTTGGGTAAGAGGGCCCTGGTTGGGTGAACATTAAAGGTGGGGAAAACATGGACCTCATGGCATTCACATCTACATAAAAAAAAATCTCCCAAGATGGAGTTTTTTTCTGTTTGTTTGTTTTGTTTCAAGAGTATGTTGTCTGCCCTGGGCAGCATGAGCATCCCGTGAGTAGCTGGCACAATCAGTGAGTAACCATTAGCTGGACAGAATGGCCCACTGTCACCTGGAGAAGCCCAGTGAAAACAGTCAACCACTGTCTGGGCAGGCTCTTGAGTCAGGCTCCTTGGGTTTGGATCTTGGTTATTCTAGCTATGTTCTATTACTCAAAGGACAACTGTCTATGCCCATTTCACTGGGAAGCAATTCATGTGGGTTCTCAAAACCCACCTGGCAGGTTAGTCTCTCTCCAGCACATAGAGCCATGGCAGAGATAAGCAGAGAGGTCCTAGAGGGGGCAAATGCCAAGATTGAAACCTTCAGGGTGAGGAGGCAGTCGTTAAAAGATGGAATGATAGGGTGTGTATCCTTTTATGGAGTGAAGAAGTTCAACTTTGTTTGAATTAATGGGAGGGGCAGAATGTTCTTGAAAAGAGCAATAAGCAAAGAAGACACCTGTGAGAAGATTAGAAAGGCTCCTACAACATGCTGAAGACTTTGAGCTGTCATCAGGCCACACATGGTGACCGAGACAAAGGATGTTAATATCAGCCTGCAATAGTCTATTTTGAGGACCTTCATTGTTGTTTAGAGAAGAGTGAGTACCTAAGGACGCACCCAGTGGAGGCTTATCCCATGTTTGTCTTAAGCTGGGTGCTCTGGGTAACAAAGCAGAAGGAGAACGTTGGAGGGGGCGGGAAGCGGCAGGAGTGCATTTCCAGTTTATCATAAGGTAGAGTGGATGCTCCAGAGAAGTCCCCAAATAAGGGACAGGCCACCCTCTGTCCTTCAGTTTCTGTGCTTCTTGTGATAGAGATTCCTCACCATGCTCCATGTTCTGTCAAGCTAGGGTTTAAGTAAGCACACACCTCATCCAGCACAGTCCCTAAGTACATAGCAACCTCTCCCCTAGTGCCCAAGGGAAGAAACAGCAGGTTTCCCCAACACGAGAAAGAGCACTACTTATTATGATAGAGTAACTGAGAAATATTATGTCAGTCTTCACAGGGCTCCTTCTTAACCTATCCTTGGGGGTGATGACAGAAATGCTATATCAGTGCAGTCTATGCTGCCATATCACAGTGGTACCACAAGTGGAGTATATGATGATCAATCTTGTTGGTCAACTTGAATGGGATCAATCTTTGGGTTTGAGAAAGGAAACTGAGCAATTCCCTTCCTCTCTTTCAACTTCCTGACCCTAGATGCAGTGTGACCTTCTGCCCTGTTATTCTGCTGCCATATTACTTTTTAATTAGAATTTATATTAAAATAAAATGACATCATTTTCCTCCATTTTCTTTCCTTCCTCTGAATCCTCCCACCACCTCCCCACCCTTGCCCCGCTCAAACTCCTGACCTTCTCCTCCCTAGTTATTACTGTTTTACGCATACATATGCATAAACAAATAGATACAATCTGTTGAGTCCTTTCAGCGTTGCAAATGCATGATTTCAGCTTGGCCCCTTGGCATTATGTATCCAGTTAAGAGACTCTGACACAGGAGAAGTCTCCTCCTCTAGTCCTCAGCCCCTGTGGTCCTTTAGTTAAGGCTGGAGGTTAGTAATTTTTCTCCCTTCCACATTAGCATGTCAAGCAGCACGTGTTTCTAACTGCCAGGCCATCTCTCCAGCCCACCCTCTCTTCTTTGAACAACCTATTGAATCCAATTAGTGCTGATCACAGGCACAAGGGTGTGGAGTCACATCTACTGGGACATAGGCAACCTAGCAGTAACCATCACCCAGCACCCTCCGAAAGCAACTACGCCTCCTCTAGTATCCACCAAGAATAAATAACCCCACAGTTATGGTGGAGGGTCTTGGGAGCCCATCCCCCATTCCACGCTGAGAAAATTAACTGGCTTAATCTTGCGAAGGTAACCAGAGCTGCTAGGTGTTCACGTGGACAACAGCCATATTGTGTCCAGAGGACAGCATTTCACAGCCTTCTTCCCCACCTTCCGGCTCTTCCATTCTTTCTGTCCGCTCTTACTCGATGTTCCTTGAGCTTGGGTGGGAGAGTTGATAAAGACGTCCCATTTGTGGCTGAGCACACAGGGTCCCTTAATCTCAGCACTTTGAAGAGCTCTGAGTCTCTGCATTGAACCCTAACCCATGGCAGGGAGAAGTTTTTCTGATCAAGGTAGAGAGCATCACAGATCTGTGAATGTAAACAAAAATATTTACAGGGAAATTGGCAACATAATCATTTAGCAAGGCAACATCATTAAGTTCCCTTCTTGGGCTTGTGTCTTTCCTAGACATGGGTTTTGAACATGTATATTGTACAAGGCATGGATTTCCCCTGAGCAGCAGGACTCAAATCCAATCAGGACACTGGTTGGTTACTACCAGGAACAGCATTGCAGCTAATGTATCAGCAGACACATCTTGCCTGGTACATCATAATTAAGCTATAATTTGAAGAAATATGGAAGAGAGATAAAGCAACAAGGTTAAATGTTCAGGATCATTAGTCATCAGGAAAACATGAATCCAAACTACGCTAAGATACCATCTCATCCTAGTCAGAATGTCTATAATTAATAAAACAAACAACAGATGCTTGAGCAAAGAAACCCTTGTGAGTTGAGAGGGATACAAGTTAGTCCAACCACTATGACAGGCAGCAGGGAAGTTCCTCCAAAAACTAAAAATCGATCTACAGTTTAATCCCTCTGTACCACTCCTGAATATCCAAAGAAGCCTAGGTTTTTACACTCTAGACTAAAGACATCTGCGTATCCATTTTGTTACAGTTTATTCGTGATAGCAAGCTATGGCAATAGCATGTTAGGTACCCCTAGGTGGCTCTCAAGAGAAGACTAGCCAAAAAGTGGCCTGGTGTATAATTGAAATAGGGTTTCATTCCAACATAAAGGAAAAGAGAATTGCGTCACTTCCAGGAAAATGTATAAAACTGGATGTCATCATAGTAAGCAAAAAAAGCCAGACTTAGAAATACAATTTTCGTATGGTTTTGCTCCACACGACACCTACATTTTAGAACCACAACAATATGAAAACAGAAAGGAGACTATTTGGGTGAGAAGTGGGGAGAATCGGTGGGAGGCGAAAGAAGGTCTAATAAAGCAGACGTGATTAAAATCCACTGTACGCATTTGGGAAGAGGTTATAAAGTAACCAACTACTCTGTATGATTATCCCATGCTAAGGAAAAGGGGCGCAGGAGTTATATTTGTATTTCTGCGATGGTTGCGGGAATCTGAGGAATTCCCCACGTTAAAGTGCTCGGACCACATACCCTACCTACAGGTTCAAAGCAAATAGACCTCTTGAAGCTCAAGGAAATACAGTCACCATGTGACAGGCGAATGAGCAGTGTGGCCATGAGAGGAAGAGAACCAGGGATTAGTTTAAACTCTGGGGAGGTAAATAATTTCCAGGGTTGGCAGGCAGTCAAAGGCAATCCAGGGATAGATGGGCCGAGTTCGGTAAATCGTACTGTAATCCTCACGCCAGAGGCCTCTCTGACACGAAGGACCAGTGGATATTCTTTGGAATTTATCACGTATCTTTGGCTAGAGCCTCCAATTCAAAGCCTGCCCAAATACACCCAGCCTAGCCCAGCCCCTGGAGAGGCTGCCAGGCAGGGAGGGAGAGTTAAAGGAGCCTCAGGCCTGCACCTTCTCAATGCCAATGCAGAAGCTCTCCTTGACTCTGCTACTGGGATTCGACTTAAAGAGAGACCTCTGGTTATAATGAAAAGGATAATGAAATCAGGACCCTTCAGGCACTCAATCACTTCAGAGCTTACAGCATTAGCTGAAGCGGGCCCAGGACCTGGCTCCTTTGGAAAATTCCCTGCTTCTCTCCTTTGCTTCTCTGCTGCTGTGATTAAACACTGATGAAAAGCAACTCGGAGAAGAAAGGGTTTGTTTAATGTATGGTTCACAGTTCCACCACTGCGGGGGCGTCCCAGCAGGAACCCTGGGCAGAAGCCCAAGCAGAGAGGAATGGCGCTCACAAGTTGCTTTCTTGTGCAACAGAGGCGGCCCCACTGCCTAAGAATGGCACCATTCATGGTGGGCTGGGCCCTCCTGCGTCAATTATCCATATTTTAAAGGAATTGTCCCGCAGACATGTCCATACACCAGTCCTATAGAGGTAATACCTTAACTGAGGTTTCCTCTTCCCAAGTGTGCCAAGCTGGTCACCAGAGTCAGCCATCACAACTGAATACCCCAACATCGTGATCTTACTGTGGGTTCGTGGGCCTGCGAGACCTTGTTTTTATCTAACTCGAGGCTTCTTAAGAGGTTTGCTTTCTCACCCAAAAACATCAGTTCCCCTGTTAAATCAACCTTCTACTGCAGCTCACGTGATTTTCGCCACCTTGTGGTATCATCCACTGCACGATCGTGAATATGGCTGGTGCAACTAAAATCAGTCGTCCTGGGCTTTGAGGGCTGTGTTATGTATGCTCTTCTCTGGTGCTTCCTCAAGCCTCCCCACCTCCAGGCTACTAAAGGAAAGAGAGTATAGTTTGAAGATGGGAGGCACGGAAAGCCATCCTAAGCATACTCTGCAGTTTACACCACTTTGATTCCCATTTTTGCACCAGGGAAAACCCTTTAAAACACCAGCATAGATTTTTTAGGGGGAGGGGGAGCTTGTGTGATGACAGAAGACCCCCCCCAAAGGTAGTGTTTCAGTTTCCAGCGGCACAGCCTCCCGAAGGAATGTTTTCTTTGAAGATCACCAAAAGGTCACCGAGATTCTATTACAAATAGCTATAAACATACCTAGCCAGGTATCGTTGGAAGCTGGACTCTATCAGAAGCCAGCGGAAAACTGGACATCAGCCATTTACAGCAAAGTCATGGCAGAAATGCTTAAAATAGAACAGATGATATCTATAAAATTAATTTCTCTGGGACGTGGGAAATGACTGCCATTGATCAGCTTTGATGGTAGATTTGTGTGTTCCCCTTGAATTAGGTTATCTAGACTTGCCAGGATGTGGGAGGACATTAGAGGAATAACAGAACTTTTAAATCTCAGAAAGGTAGGTGATCCTCTTTTATAACTAGGAATATGTCCACTGTCCTTTATAAAAAGGCTTCCCTACACAGAAGGCACAACACAGGGATGAACTTCATCCATGTCCTCTGTGGGACTTCCTTTTATTAAACTCATATCTTAAACTTGAGGATCTCAACCGAAGAAGGAAGTCACGAGTGTGCAGCCTTTCTACCCCTGTTGATGTGTAAAGGAATAAGCCTTGGGCATAGGTCGCTTCATTACAGAAAGATAAAGAGCCCTTGCAGCCTGTCCTTGCAGCCTGTATGGGCCATGTCTCTTTGGGAATATTAACATGTTCTAGATGTGAGGCATAGTCCATTTAAGAACATTTGTCTTAAGATCTCCTGAGAAAATTGGGAGCATGGGGGCAGGGTGGAGAATGGAGGCTGAAAGGGGAGGGGGGGAGAAGGGAAGGGAAGGATAACGTAAGGGAATGGGATGGTCAAGATGGGGGAAGGACAGAGAGGGAGAGTAAGGAAAGAGATACCTTGAAAGAAGGAGCCATTAACAGAGCTAACGAGAACTCTGGCACTAGGAAAATTCCCAGGAATCTACAAGGATGACCCCAGCTAAGACCCTAAGCAATAGTGGAGAGCCTGCCTGAACTGGCCTTCCTCTGTAATTAGGTTGATGACTACCTTAATTGTCATCATAGACCCTTCATCTACCAACTGATGGAGGCAGATGCAGAGATACACAGTAAGCATTGGACCAAGATTCCAGAGACCAGCCCAAGAAAGGGAGGAGAGAGAATATGAGCAAAGGGGTCAAGATCATGATGGGGTTACTCACAAGAACAGCTGAGCTGAGCTAATGGGAACTCACTGACTCTGGACTGACAGTGGAGGAACCAGACTAGGCACTCTGAATGTGGGTGACAGTTGTGTGGCTTGGGCAGTCTGTGGAGCCTCTGAGTGGGACCAGGATTTATTCCTAGGGCTTCAACTGGAGTTTTGCAGCCCATTCTCTTTGGAGGGCTACCTTGCTCAGCCTAGATATGGGGAGTGGGCCCTTGGCCCTGCCTCAAAGTGATGTTAACTTTGTTAATTCCCCATGGGAAGACTTACCCCCTCTGAGGAGTGGATGGGGGTAGGGGGGGAGAAGGTAGGGGGTGCAGAAGAAGAGAGAGTGAGAACTGGGGTTAGTATGTAAATGGGAAAAGATTATTTAAAAAATAATATATATATTTGTCTATTTGTCTTATGACTCCTGGTCAACTGCACTTTGAGATCTGTTTCCAGTAGGGGTGGGCTGAGGCATGGGCTGAGGAAGGGCGTAGACTCTGCTACTTCGGCAGACTGAGACTTCACCATGGGGGTATTAAGAACATTCTGACTCTTCCCTACAAAAGCAAAGCATTATTCTATCTGGGCCCTAAGAGTTGTGCCTTCCCTGGTGACCTCTATGTTTAAGAAGTATGCAGTACATTGACATCTTTGGGACGGCTGCTCCTGATAGAAGGTGATGCTAAGTGACCTCTTGGCTATCCTCTATGCACCGGGACTCCTCCAAGGGAGACATTGCAGGTAGCACTTTCTCAATAATATCCTCTCCATTCCCAGCATCATTGTGGACTTGTTTCCTGAAAGATCTATGGAGTACTCTGAAAGTGGCAAAGGGAAAGTAGTGTACAATATTGAGTTTCCCTACAGGGCAGCAGAAAGTCTCCTGAGATCTCAGGGGTGTAGAAGTCCTGCCTAGGAAGGTAAAACTTGATGCTGCTGTCATTATTCGTGTGCTTTAGAACTGTGGGTCTTTGTGTGTTTTATGTTGTAATGAAATTAGCACATGCATGGCTCAGCTCACATGTCCCCCAAAGCAAAGCTCAAGCTTAGGGTTAGGATGTCCCATGACTAGGATGTATCAGTCTGCTGAAGTGACAAGTCTGTACCCACACCTGCCTCAGCCCTCGCCTACTGCAAATAAATCTGGAAGTGCAGCTGACCAGGAGCCATAAGGGCTATTTACGTGAAGAAATTGTACTTGGAATGAGAAAAAGGCCAGCATCAAAGTTCATTATGGCACTGAAGTTGTAGATGTGACAATGTTTTGTCCAGCACTGGGGACAAATAGGGTCAGTTGTTGGCATCTATTGAGTAGTTTTAATGTCTGTCTATCAAAGGGAAGGGAGCTGAAGAACCTATAGACCTAATTCCCATTGGTTCAAAATCGGCTTCTCAGAGAAGTACAGAGACAGTGTGAGGAGGAAGGAGGGTGGGGCCCGGTTCTGTCTATGCAAAGAGGAGGACCAGAGCAAAGACGTGGGTAGAAGAAAGCTGGCACAAGTAGGCATTAGTTCCAATGCTAAATAAAGAAAATCTGGAACACAAATATAAAAAACAAAGCTCTTAATTTGTGTTATTGCTGTGATTTTTGATATTTTTGTGGGTATGCTATTGTTTGGTGTGGGTGTATCTCTCTCTAAATTATGATATAAAGTTTTCATTTAAAATACAATTACATCATTTCCCCCTTTCTGTTCTTCCATACCCCTCTTCCCCAAAAAAGTATGACCGCCTCTTATTAAATCATTGTTGTTCCGTGTATACGAAGGAATAAGTGGAGTCTGTTCAGTGTCACCAACATGTATGTTTTCAGGGCTGGCTGCTTGGTACTGGGTAACCAATCAGGGCCTGGCTCTGGGGGAAGACTAATTCTCCTTCTCTCAGAAGTTGCTAATAGCGGTAACTCTTCTCCTAGAGTGGGGGACCATGAGATATTCCCCATGGCTGAAAGTACGCCAACTGTTGTTGGAATTGTTCGGGTCTTGCTTACCCAGTCATGTTGTTCAGATTTCCCTGTCACAACTAAAAGGCACAGTTTTCCAGACGTCCTGGTCCCTTGGCTCTTAGAATCTTTCTGCCCCACTCCGGCTTCCTAATGTTCCCTGAGCCTCAGATGCATGAGTTGTATTGTAGATGCAAGAGTTGGGGGCAGGTAACCCAAGGCCAGGTCTTCTCTGTGTGTTGACCAGCTGTAACTTTCTGTCATGGTCTCCTTCTGCAGCAAAAAGAAGCTTTTGTGATGATGGCTGAAAGCTGCACTTACCTGTAAATTATCCATTATCTCTCCACTCAGGGATCCAACGACAGCATCTGAAGGTCACTCCGTCTGTGAATTTTTTTTCCATCCTTCACAGCTTTTTTTTTTAAAAAAAAAAAACAGAAGACTTTGTATCTTTGGTATATTGTCAAGTTGATAAATATTCTTCTGTGAAACTTTTGGAAATAAGTGGGAGAATGTTTCATTACAAAAAATGAGCTAAATAATATCTTTAATCATTTAGGCTGTTCTTAACTCTCCAGTATTTCTCAAAAACCACTGAATTGCCATGTGGTTGTTCATTCATACTCCTGTCATGAACTCAGTGAAATTCCCACGTCAAAAACTTAAACATTTTAAGGCTTTTAATATCTGGTTAAGCCCTAGAGGAGGTATAACTATCCTCCATCAGTGTGTGAGATTCCTGGACTTTCGTGCATTTACTAGTATCCTTTGGATGACCTTTGGTAATCTTATATATAATCATCATTCATAATTAACTATTGTAAAATGCCTAGTAATTTCTTATTTTATTCCATTAATCTGTTTCTGGGAAAGTAAAAACTTTTGAAAGTCTTCTTAGTAACGTGTGCCTTTGTGAATTGTTTGTTCATATTATCTTACCACTTTTGCCTACATTTCTATTTTCTTGATATTAACATAAAATTACTCTTCTACTATAAAAACACTATTCAAGAGAAAAATATGAAGTTGGGTAGGTAAGGATATGGGAGGATCTAAAATCTGGGAGAGGAGGAAAACATGATCAAAATATATTATATGATATAAAATTTTTAAATAAAAAGTGAGACTAAACATATTACATAATTGTGATTAAAGATAAAACACATATATCATAATATGCAGTTAAAAACACCCTTGCCAATGCCACAGCTTAGCTTGAGTCCAAAGGAAACGAAGTCAGTTCACCGAACACACTGTCCTCCTGTGTTCATTGCAGCACCGTTCTCAAAGTCAATAAAAAGAAGCAAATATCCATGAAAATATGAGGATAGTGGAACTCTTATTCTTATACACAATGAGATATTTATTTAATAACAATGCAACCCTGTCACCTGGGACAGTACATGTGGACCAGAAACCATTATGGTAAATTAAATGAGCCAGGACCTGCTCTTGGGACCTCTCTCTCCTTTCAGGTTGTTTCACCCAGCCTTGATATGAGGGTTTGTGCCTAGTCTTATTGCATCTTGTTCTGGCATGTTTGGTTGATATCCCTGGGAGGCCTGCTCGTTTCTGAAGCAAAACAGAGGAGTGGATCTGGATGAGAAGAGAAGAGGGAGTGGATTAGGAGGAGTGGAGGGAGGGAAAACTACAGTTAGGATGTTTTATATGAGAAAAAATAAATAAAAATGAGTTAATTAATTAATAAAATGGATAAAGTCAGAAGGAGGAGGAGGAAAGAAAGGAAGAAGGGAAGGAAGAAATGGAAGGAGGGAGGGAGGGAGGAATGAAGAAAAAAATGAAAAGAAAGGAGAAAAAAGAAAAGAAAGAAAAAAAAGAAGAAAGAAAGAAAGAAAGAAAGAAAGAAAGAAAGAAAGAAAGAAAGACAGGCACAGAGGCAACATATGATTTCAATCCTAAATGGAGTCTTAAAGATTTCATTTCAGAGAGACTGAGAGTAGAAGGGTGCTTAGCAGAGTCTGTGAATAATCCAGGGGAGGAAGGGAAGGGGAACAGATGACCAGTGGATACAATGGATTTTAAGTTACCCTTAGCTTGAAGGAAGAAGTGTTATTACATGGCCAAGGTGACAGGAGATAGCAGAAATTTGCTAGGTGTCTCCAAAAGCTGAAAGAAAGAATCTTGTCCAAAAAGCACTAATAAATGTTGAGGATAGAGAAATATCTAATGATTTAAACATGGCATGATGTATACATATGCTAAAACATCACATGCTACTCTATGACTGCATTTTCATGTACCAGTTAAAAATCAACTGCCAGTCTTGGTCTGGCAACCCCAGTTGCTGTGAGCAGCCCTGCCATGTCTGATAGACCCTGTTATGCTCCCATCCTCTCTCACCTCTGGTTCTCACAATGTTCCCTCCTCCCTTCATCATAGCCCCTGAGCCTTGGGGAGAGGGTGGGAGCCGGATGTCCGTTTGTGGCAGAGGACTCCACAGTAACTTATTCTCTCTGCCTTGACCAGCTGTGAGCTTCTACATGAGCCACTATCCACTGCACAGAAACACTTTCCAATGGGGTCTGACGGCTTCCTTAATCTACAGATAGAGTGACATGGGCTTAGAGGGTAGTGTGAGTCTTTGTTTATTGAGCCGGCTAACAGTATCAGGTTCTCTGGAGCCTTTGAGCTGCCCATTCTTTTACATAGTTTACTCTGCCCATTTCTCTTAGCTGTTTTCATCTCTATAATGAGGAAGAACGTGCTCTAGTTGAAAGCATATAAATATTCACCAACTATTTCATAATTTGGGGGCTGGAGGGCGTCTTAACATTTAATGTGTTCTAAATTTAGAAATTACAATACGGTAACCACTGGATAAAGTTCCCTCTCCAATTAATCAGTGACTTGTTTTCATACTAATACTTTATCACCTAAAAATTGGAACTTTCCCCACTGACAGGAAATGCCAATATTAAGTGTCTGTGACTGACGCTGTATATCCTGGAGTTCTTGGAGCTGGAATCTGTTTTAAAAGGCTCACAGCAGTCACCTGCTCCCTAAAGGAGGCAAGAGAGGAGAGCCAGTCTTAAGGCAAAGAAGGGAGATGTGGCATCCCATGGTAATTCCATCTGTTTACTTTTGTGTTGTGTTGGGATGCAGTGTGACTCACCAGTCATGGACCAAGCCCTCTCTGGGAGCTCTCAGGCCAAGGAACGGTTGAGGCTGATGATGGCCTTGGATCTAAATACCACCTGGACTGTTTCACAAGTAAATGAAGTAATCGAGATTTGAACTCAGTTCCCACAATAGCAAGTCCCCCACTCCCCAAATCCCAACAAATCTTTCTCTGCTCTTGACTCGGGATTTGTGGTTGTATCTCAATGAGATTTTATCATAAAGAGATTATTATTGTGTCTCAATGAGATTTTATCATAAGGAGATTATTATAGATGTATTAATTGTAGATAGCTACCTATATTGAATTAAGATATAAATAGTGTACTAATCCATCCTCTTCATTCAACCCTCATCCTCACTTTTATTTGCCTAAAATACAAAGTAATAACAGAACTTCTGACAAATTTGTAATCATATTTTGATTTTAGGTATATTTATCCTGAAATAAATACATCCCTCAAAATTGTTTGAATCTTTAAAGGAAACAAAATACCTTGAGTAGTGCCAATGAAAGTTCTAATAATTTTAGTAAATTGAGGCATGGGGAGAAATCACAATATTCAGATAAAGTGTTACTTTAGTAAATGGAGCATTTGGCTCTGAAAGGAAATAGTCTTATCATAATGAAAATTTGGTCATAAGAGGAGAAGAGTGATGGCAGATCAGAAAACAGGTCATTAATTCAATGATGCAAACATTGACAGTTCTAAGAAACGGCATCACAAGAAAGACATTCATCCTGCAGCGTTAGTGAAACACCAAGCATGAATGTCCTAGCAGACACCCCCCTTTTAATATGCCCACTCAGCTGAATCATTCATGTCATGACCCTTCAGAAAGTCCAACAAAGAACTGCGCCAGGGACCCTAAGACCTACAGTGTGAGTGATGACTAGAACATGGGCCTTCCCCCAGAAAAATGAAGTTCATTGAGACAGATAAAACAGCCATAGCACAGAGATGCATTTTTTAAAAATGGGAAACTACTCTTGGGTAGACAGAATTAACATAGTGGCAATCTTGCCAAAAGCAGCCTACAGATTCAATGCACTGCCCATCAAAATCCCAGCAAAAATCTTCACAGACCTCGAAAGAACAATACTCAATTTCATACGCAAAAGCAAAAAACCCAGGATAGCCAAAACAATCCTGTACAATAAAGGAACTTCTGGAAGCATCACAATCCCTGACTTCAAACTCTACTACAGAGCTACAGTACTGAAAACAGCCTGGTATTGGCATAAAAACAGACAGGAGGACCAATGGAATCGAATTGAAGACCCAGACATCAATCCACACACCTACGAACACCTGATTTTTGACAAAGAAGAAAAAAATAAAATAAAATAAAATGGAAAAAAGAAAGCATATTTAACAAATGGTGCTGGCATA
>LOEQ01007810.1:1519-17099 GCA_001685075.1 Bramus lutescens | reverse complement strand
GGCTAGATATAATGGGACAGGCAATGTTTAAATGAACACATTTTGTGTGTTGTTATTTCAGGTGTAAAGGTAGCCATGCGGGAGCTGGGTGGGATGAAAAGCAGGCCTGCTCGCCTCATCACTACATCCCAGAATACTCCCAGGATGCTGAACTAGCCTGCCAACACCTACTTCAAATGTCCTTGTTAAGGAGACTCTAGAGTGGAAAGGCTACCTGACCTTTGACCTGGAGTGCTGAGAGGTGATCTGTAGGCACTCAAAACATGTTTGACAGGAATGTCTCTATCTGATGGTGCTGGCCATCAGATTGCCAACATTGTGATTTGTACGGTAAGGCTTCAGGTTGCAGCAGTAGCCGATGGGCACTAATGGTTTCTGTGCTGCCTTGCTAGGGACCTACACCAAAGATTTCAATCTAGTATCTGGAAGTGAATGCAAGCCATCATAAACCTCTCTCATGCACTGTGGCTGGGAGAAGCTAAGCCTATCAATGTCTCCATAGGGAGGGGTTGGCTGGAAACTACACAGTTGCAGACTTCTGTACTTGGCCCCTGGCTGACTTTAATACAAGGCAAACAGCAGTTGTGTTTGAACTACAAAACCAAGTGTGGTCTTGGGAATTCCCTGAACTTGTCACTGCTCTCAGAAGAAAGTCTTGTGCAGAAGACCATTCCATCCAACACTTAGTTAGCAAGCAATTCTCAGAGAGGAACATATTGAAACCATCAAACGCTTCTCGGTTGGGCATTCTATTGTCTGGCCTAAAGCATAAATGTGAGTTTTTTTTAATGCTTTGATGCACAGATCCCTACACATTCTTTTTCCAAATCTAATTTTTAATAATTACAATTTTTATAAAGAACTGGCATATAATAAATATCATGCAGCAAGCCCAGCCAGACCCAAAGTCTATCCATCTCAACAAATTTCTACAGTTAGAAGAGCCATTCCTCAGCTGTGCAGCTTACACTGAACTTACACTTTCTCCATAAATCATGTTTACATACTTACGCACCACAAAAAAATAGAACAAAAGATCCATGATAGAGTTAAAACTAGAGAAAGAATTGGCTTTGTGTCCTCTTTTGTGATCTTAAAAGTTAGTGATTTCAAGAAATGATCATGTGGGTCACATCCACTGTTATTTACGGTGCTGAGAATTAAACTAACCAAAAATTTAATTACACATTAAACCATTTGAAATTCACAGCAATAAATCCATTATCCATTAGCGTAAACATTTATAACCATATCTACAGAAAATTTTCAGTTCTACTCTCCCCATAAAACCTTGGGGGAAAAAAACAGTGTTTTGTAATTTTTAAAAACTCTGAATGGTTCCTGGCTCCACAAACCAGAGGTAGATTCTTGTACCTACCTCTCCTGGACATGGTAACACCTTATTTTGGGTTGCACTATGAAGAAAATTCACCATCAACTATGTAGTTTAAAAATAAATACTTTAATCTTTGTCAAATGGTTATGGATTGTCTTTCATTTTTGATTTTAAATCTGTATTGAATTATATATATTTCTGTACTTGAGTATTACATAAGGACATTCTTAATGACATCCATATTACATAACTCATTAGTAAAACTCAACAAGCTACAGTAATGTGGAATCTGAAAACACATTAACTTTCCATAATTATATTGAAACCAACTGGTCTAAGCAGCACTCTCTAGGGACATTTTATACATACACAGTTTGGTTATATCTTATAGCAATTATTTGGAAATTTTGGATTACTGTGTTACAAAGATTGCCTGATCTTGATATGTTTCCTTATGGAATATTTCTAAAGCCTTATGTGATGGTTTTAATGAGAAGTGTCCCCCAGAGGTTCGGGTATTGGAACACGTGATCCCTGGTTCGTGGCACTGCTTGGAGGAAGGCAGTAATGCAGCTTTGCTGAGAAAGTATATCACTGGGGTGGGATTTGAGAGTGTATAACCTCACCTCCCTTCCCGCTCACTCTCTAGACTCTGGTGTCGCCCACCAGCTCGCTTCCTGTTCCAGCTCTCACATCTGCCCCTATGAAACCATGGGTCAAAGTCAGTTCTTCCTTCTTTCAGTTGTCTTGTTCATGGTGCTCTGTTACAGTCACAGTAAAGAAGCTAGCGCACCCATCATGTTAATGTCACCACGAATCTCAACAAGAAATTCTTCGAGTTAAGAATCTCTGAGAATCAAGGCAGTCACACCATGCTTCCCGGTCTCCTTCTTTTGTCTTAGAGACTTGAATTTTATCACTAATATTATCAATAGTTTTCCTACGAATGGCAGGCTCATTTCAGAAAACAGTTATAAAATATCCGATTTTGTCTGTTAAAATGATGTTCTGTAAAAAAATGTGGCTGTTAAAATATATATATGATGACCTTGTGGGTGCTGTTCCTTCAGGAACTCATGGTGCTTTTATACACAGAAGTGTTTTGTACAAATGCTTGACTTTATTATAAAAAAGTTATTAAGGGGACTGGAGAGATGGCTCAGAGGTTAAGAGCATTGTGTGCTCTTCCCAAGGTCCTAAGTTCAATTCCCAGCAACCACATGGTGGCTCACAACCATCTGTAATGAGATCTGGTACACTCTTCTGGCCTGCGGGCATACATGCAGGCAGAACACTGAATACATAATAATAAACCTTTTAAAAAAAGCATTAGATAGCTGGGATAAATGGCTCAGGATATGATGCCTACTTAGAATATATATATATATATATAATATGCACATGTAGATATGGTTGAAATTCATCAAAATTTCTAAATTTTACTGCTGTGCTAAACTGCCCAGTAAGTGTGTAGCAGAACTCAGTGCTATTCCTTTACCGATAGCTATCTGCGAACTGCTTGACCCACTCTTCGCTTTTATAACATCATAGCCAAGAGAACACAGTGAGATAACAGATGAAAGGCATTATAAAATAACTCTGACTTTGATGATGCCCAATGGAATATCAGTGGTATGTGTTCTCAGGGGTTTGGATGACATCACCAGATCTCCACCATCACAACCTCCATGACCCCGTGCTGAGCAATGAACTCTGAGAGACAGGGGAGCTCCTCAGACACCTCCATCGCACAGACCCATTTTCCCAGAACCCTCTTCTTTAATCAATGGATCTGGTATGTATTCTACGCTGGCAGGATTCAGGTACTGTTGGCTCTGCCATGTTAACTTCAGTCTTAGCCGTTAACTTCTGTATCCCTGCCTTCTTGAGTTTATAAAAGGATAGTGATTGCCTGCTTATTGTGGGACAGCATTCGATAATATCAAGGGCTTCAAAACTCTTCTGAATGCTAAAACTTCCCATGCTAGCTGTTATTGCTATTATTTAATAATTTTCCTCTTATAGAGAGGTTTAAATATTGATCAGGGAAATCTTGTATGGTCAAAGTGAATGAGCCAGAATGGACTTTTAAGCAGCAGACATCTTGTTGGTTTAAAGATTTAAGGTCTGGTTTTGTGAAGAGATAGAAACTTAGAGCCCCCAAAATCTTTCATGTAGTTCAGATTATTTATTTAGTAGTAATTGCATCTTGGATAAACCTCATTGACTACGATGTTGCCCATGTGCAGAGCTAATTTTGATTATTCATATTAAATGACCATGATAAGACACTACCTCTCAATGGTCTGCCAGTACTGTAATCCCAGGTGGTTTCACAGGGAGATAACTGTGCTCTCTTTTAGTTTTTAAGTATGTGCCATAAATTTCTCTACACACCAGTTAGTTATTGAGGTCAGATAAATTGTGTGTGTGTGTCTGTCTGTCTGTCTGTCCATTTATATGTCAACTTCTTGGGAAAAGGCTGTCTAACAGGCATAGTTTCATAAATTTTACTGAATAAACCAAACTCTTACCACAGGGAAAAAAATGATGATGGCTCTCACGTCCCAGAAGCACCAAGTGTGAGGGATGCTATCACTTCCCGACACCTTAGGAGACTCAAAAGGCAGCTGTTCATTGCATAATAAACATAATGACTTAAAATGATTTCCCACAAAATATAGAGCAGGTTACAGTGTTCATCATATTGGTCTCTGTTCCAGCTTGTATAATTGTATTTGGGGAACTCTTTTGTAGAGAGATATATCTGGTTTTTTTGCTTATCAAAGCCTATTTCTATTTTAAAATATAGACTCTCAGCAAGTGTCACTCTGAAGAATTGGGCCTACTCAATTATTTTGTTACATTCCAGAGGATAAAAAAGTATGCAGCAGTTACACTATTAAGCCCCAGCGATGGAACTACCACTCTAAGCCACATTACTCTAGTCTCTATTTAGCTCAATTATACACCTCCGCAGTGAAGGAAGATAGATGGAGGTCGTTCGGGAGCTGTAAACCACGATGCCTTGAATGCAGAACTGTGTTCTTAAACTGATTTACACCTTGTTCTCCAGTGCTCCGCAGACTGAAATGCATGGAACCATGATTGAAAAGGCACTTGGTTGGTTTCAGCATCATGGTCTATGCCGCCTGGCAATTATTACCTCTGCTAAATGGCAAGGGACAACAAGTATGGCCTTCAGTACTTTCATCAAAGAAGCAAAATCAAACCAAGCCACAAGGGGAAATAAACGATCTCGGTCAGCAAATTCCCTTGGGGAAACAGTAATGACAGTTTCGTCTTCTGTAAACTATAACCAATTGTGGGTATCGCTCCCACAGGAAGGGCTCCAGTCACTTAAGGTAGCAAATTGCCTTCCTAAAAAATGACAAAAGCATGCTTGCAGTGTTCTGCCTTAACTCACATGAATCTCCTACTGAGGAATGTGTAAAAGGCACCAAAAGAAGTTAACTCACCAAGCCTGGCACCCCTCGCCTTTAGTTCCAGCATTCAGGAGGCAAAGGATTGTTGGGTCTTTATGAGTTCAAGTCCAGCCTCATCTACATAGCAAATTCTAGGCCAGCAAGGGCTACATCGTGAAACCCTATCTCAAAGAAAACAACAAAAATTAAACACAGCAATCCATATGCGATGTCTAGTAGAGCAAGGAAAGATTGTATATTAAGTAGGTGTGTTTCCCAGCTCTGCAGCTGCCAGGATTCTGCAGCACCCTGAGTTTGACTTTTGTAATCTCTGCCTCAGTTGTTTTTCCCTCTAGCGTCTCTGCAGAAAATTGGCAGTGATGTATATTCGAAAACTCACTTTAAAAATGAATTAAAAGGGGGTAGAGAGACAGCTCAAACAGTGAAGTACTTGTGTTATAAGCCATAGGACCAGACTTCAGTCCATAAATCAACATTAAAAAAAAATAAAAAGTCATAGGGTTAGAGAGATGGTTCAGCAGGTAAGAACACAAACTACTCTTCCAGAGGACCCAGGTTCTATTCCCGGCACCCACATGGTAGCTAAAAACCATCTGTAACTTCAGTCCTAAGGGACCTGATGCCCCCTTCTGGCCTCCTTGGGAATTTATACAGATGGTGTATAGATATACATGTACACACACACACACACACACACACACACACACGCATCCAGATGTGATGGTATATGCTTATTATCCCAATTCTAAGGAGGCAGAGTCACATGAATGACCAGCCAGTCTTGCCAGCTTGGTAAGTTCCAGACCAATGAGACACTCTGTCACAATAATAATAATAAATTTTTTAAGCAGATAGTGACTGAGAAATGAAACCCAACTTCATCCTCTGGCTTCCACATTCACCTTCCACATATAAGCACACAAGCACACAGGCACACACACTCACAAATGTACTTGCATGTGTACATACAAAATAAAAACAAGCATAAACAGCCCAAAGTACATCTGATTTCCTCTCACTTGTCTCAAGTTGAAGAAACAGAGAGTGCTGAGAAATATAATTTCTGTGCTCCCAGACCTATCTGAATTGGTCACCAGGTGCTAACCAATCAAGATCTCCGATTATAGATTTTTCAGTTATACTCATGGCCACGGTGCCAAGTGTTTCATCAAAGTTCACTTCCGAATTACCGGTTTTAAAGAGTTTTATTTCCATGGATATATTTTCGCTTGGGAAGAGATATTTCAAGAAAGTACTTGAGAACAGAATCAATCCCACTCCCTTCTCAGGAGAAAATACTGACTGAATTTAGCTCAAATACCAGGTCTTCTGTGACAGATTTTCTATGTGTAAATTAATCCAAAAGTTGGAGGGTTTTTTGTTTTAATGAGATGGTATTTAAGAAGTTCCTTGAACTCAAAACAGCCTCAAAAATAGTGGACTTCTGAAGCATTTCATTAACATTTAAAGTCATGTCAGACAGGCTGCTGAACTGTTGAAAGTCTTTTTAAGAGCTAAACATTTTATGGGCATCTGTAGGTGCCTTGTAAAAGAGTTAACGTGCTCTAGGGGTCTCAGTCTTGAATTCAATACAACTTGTCGAATGCTGTATAAGTAGAAACTGAAATGGAGAAAATTGCACACATTCAGGTTTTTCTGTTGAAACTGTACTTACTGCTGAATAACAGAATTGACTTATAATTATCTTTTAACATCTATTCTGTGTCTCCCACTCTTTATCACAGTCCTCTTCCGTGACCATAGTTCAGCTATGCTAGTCATGTGGTTAGCTTAGGGCAAGCTGTGTGCGCCATTTGCACAAAATTCTCTTGGCAATGTATATTCATAACTCCTTCCTGTTTGTATTTGGATCGATTTCAAAAACCTCCAGGAAAGGACAGCTGGTGTCTTTCACCCCTCTCACTTCCATTACATCACTGTGCTTGTTTTTTTGGTGTTTTTTTTCTGTTTGGTTATGTTCTATTTGCTTGTTTTTTGCAGCACTAACTGAAATATATTTGTTTATTCATATTTACTACCTGTATCACAGAATTAACTTAATTTGGAGACAGGATCTCATTATGTAACCTAGACGTATTGGAACTCATGATTCTCTTGCCTTAATACCCTGAGTGTTGTGACATTGTCTTAGTTAGGGATTCTTGTTGCTGTGAAGAGATACCATGACAACGGCAATCTTATTAAGAAAAACATTTAATTGGGGTGGCTCACAGTTTCAGAGGTTTAGTCCATTATCATCATGGCAGGACAGGGCAGCATGAAGGCAGATATGGTGCTGGAGAAGGAGCTGAGAGTGGAGAAGGAGCTACATCTTGATCCTGCTGGCAGCAGAAAGTGAACTGAGACACTGGGTGTGACTTGAGCATATATGGGACCTCAAAGCCTGCCCCAAGAGTGACACACCTCTATAAGATCACACCTACTTCAACAAGGTCACACCTCTAATAGTGCCACTGGCTGTGGGTTTATTGGGTCCAATTACATTCAAACTACCAGAGACACCATACCCAGCTTCTCTCTCAGAACTTTAACATGAACGTCTATATTTTCTCTTAATGGCAAATATCTAGACCATTGCATGCTAGGCATGCAACAAATATTAATAGAAAACACTACTTAGTGATCAAAAAAATATAAAAGTAAACACTACTTAGTGGTCAAAAAATGTGAACATTCTTTAAATGTTTTGAAACTATCAATGGGAAAAAAGTTATAAATAATTTTTTGGAAAGGACTTCTGCCTTATTTTAAATGACATTTATACACAAGTTAATATATGAACATAATATAATTTAGAAAATGTGGAAGCAATAATTACTACAAGAGGCAATTGAGACTGTTTTATTAAATCATATTTATCCTACTTCAATTTACTGTGATAAATATTTGCTTATTCAACTAATAGGTATCATCTATCCACTATGTGCCAGACTCTCATCTTGATATTAGGTCATATGTTAGTGAACAAACCAAAGTCCCTTACTTCACAGGTATCCATTCTAAGTAAGGACAGCAAACCAAAATAAAAAACAAATAAATACAGACCCATGTGTTTGAACACTGGTTGTTTCAAAAGGATAATCAGGAAAGACTTCTTTAATGAGACAAAATACTCAAGCAAATATCCAAATGGTATACACGCTTTGGGAGATCCTTGGCTATGCTGTGACCACTAAGAACCACAAACTCTCTGTGCCTTAAACATCAGACTACCTTATTTCTCACCCACAGTGGTGCCCGATATGGGCTGGTGACCATGAAGTAACCATCATGCAATAATGCGTGCCTACTGTTGTTCTATCATCTTCTGGCATGTGGCCTTCCTGACCATAGTGATAAGAAAGCAGAGAGCTGGTGAGCAGCTCATCCTCACTATGAGATGACATGATCCTGCTCACTGCACAGCCACTAAAGAAATCCATCCCTAGCCTAAATAGAAGCAGGAATTAGTGAACTGTTTATGAGATTTACCATAAGCAGTATAAATACATCTATAGCGGGAAAGGAATAGAGACAGAATTGCGAAACTATTCAGCTGTGTGTGAGCATCTTGTGCTCCCAGTGAGACAGAAGGTAGCAGGATTACTGTAGACTAAGAAGAAAAGGGAAGATGAGATAGGAGCCATACCCAAGTATCTGACGGACTGGACTTTTTTGCCCATCACTCCCATCCCAAGTATGATGGTATTGTGGTTTGAATGAGAAGGGTTACCCACAGACTTGTGTATTTGAACATTTCTTCTCCAGCTGGTGGCTCTGTTTGGAGGAGGTTAGGGAACTTTTAGGAGGTAGATCCTTGCTGGAGGGAGAGCATCACTGGGGGTTGGGCTTTGAAGGGCTTTGAAATAGCCAGTCCCCACTTCCGGTTTGTACTCTCTGCTTCCTGTGTGAGGATAGGATGAGATCTCTCAGCTTCCTTTTCCTATCACCTGCTGCAATGCCTCCCTTGCCATTGTGCTTGCTGCCTCTTGATCAGTGGTTCTCAACCTTCCTAACACTGTAATGGTGACCACCAACCATAAAATTATTTTCATAGATATTTCATAACTCATAATTTAAATATCTGATATTTCTGGTGGTCTTAGGCAACTCCTATGAAAGGGTCATTCAAAATGTAGCCCCCAAAGGGAAGTTGCTTTTAATCACAATGCTTTACCATAGCAATGGAAAAGTGACTGATCCAGATGAGGAACCACTGGGAGAAATCTGAGCTGGAGATGATACCTGGTTTATAAAAACTGTTATCACGGAGGACAGTGTATTTATTACTTTTCTCTTGCAGTGGTAAGGCATCATGACCAGAGCAACATGTAGACAGGAGGATCTATTTGGAATTATGGTTCCAGAGGGCTATAGTTTGCGCTGGTGGAGCAGAAGCAGCAGGTGGCAGGCATGGCTGACTAGAGTCACTAAGCAGAGAGAGCACACTGGGAATGGCATACAGTTTTCAAACCTCAAAACTCCCCCCTAGTAACATACTTCCTCCAACAAGGCCACAGCTCCTAAACCAACCTAAACAAGGCTACCGACTAAGGACCAAATATTCAAACATCTGAGCCTGTGGGGCACATTTTCATTAAAACCATCACAGATACAGTTGTATAAACTAATGACAGATTATTAAAGTGAATAGATTACAGGGGCAATAACAACCACTAATCCATTGCTGAATAGAAATAAAAAATGACCCAAATGTTTGCACGGTGCAGGCAGTTCCAAGAATTTGATTGCAGATGAACAAATCACTCAGGAGTACTTTTTTCCTCTTTAAAACATGGGCTGAAGCCCTAAAATGTCAAAAGGCACACTAAGGAGATGAGTTATTTTTCTGTGTGTAAAGAAATTAATTGAATAAGCACAGCTGGCTGCCACATGAAGCAGGAGGCCAGGCAGCTTCCGATTGAAGGGGCCCAGAAGCTGCTGTCATTGCCACTAGGGAAAGGAACTTGAAGGTCCTTTGAGAAGTTGTTTGCCATTTTAAAAGAATTTTGACAACACTGGGAAGCACTCTGGTGCATTTGCTGTATCCCTAGATGTCTAAGTAAATCAGAACTCAATTTCCCAGGGTCACATTGCTAGATACCCTCCTTCACCAGTAGACCTTCAGGCCTACATAGGTCTAGTCTAGAAATAATTAAGAGAAATTGTAAAGAACAGATTTTGTTACAGGAATATAAATCATTATAAATGGAAGAAATGTGGCCATCCTTTGGGTCTGGCAGGATATGTATGGTACACTAAGAAAAAAAAGTGAGAATTTCAATATTTTAAGCAGAGGTAAGAAGAATTCAACCTTTGTGCGTGAAGTGTAATGTTGGGTTGTCTGGCTGGTTCTAGCATCTTTTCATTTCAGCACGTTCTTCTCCTTACACACCCAAAAGCCAAGCCATCACTTAGCACTGAAAAATTTACCTTCTAAAGAACGGTCACGAAAGTGGGTTCTTTTTCATCTTCACTCTCTCCTGCTGCTAAATCCTCTCCTCCTCCACTCCCAGATCTTCAAGAGACTCTGCCTCAATAGTAGGCTGGAGGGAGAACCAGCTCCAGAGGTTGTCCTGTGACTTCCACACAGACATCATGGCTCGCATGCACCTGTACATGCACATGTGCACACACACGTGTGCATGCATGCACACACACATATATATATACACAAACACATACATAGTAGGTAAAATAAAAATACAAGTTTGAATTTTTTAAAAAGGAATAAGTAAATAAGTGAAGAATTTTTATTGTGCTATTGATTTCTCCTTCCAATACTGTTTTCATTTTGATGACTTTGAGCCTGTGTTGTCAGTGTGAACAGGGAATTTCTTGTTAACATCCTGAATTGATTTTCCCTGTCTTTAATAGTGCTTCCTAAGAAAATGATGCTTGTTGTTTAGCTGTGAACAACACCTGTAGGAAGCAGTTTTCTGGTCTATTGTTGCATGAAGGATATAGTTATTCTGAGAACTTAGTTTTATGTGAATAGCTAAATTTCACATTGCTGCCTCAACTTTTGTTTTTGCAAACAATTAAGAGTAAAAGCAGCAACAACACCCATACTCCTAGACCACAGATTCTGTGGCTCCCACCAGAATGCACATTCCAGAAGCAGCCGCAATGGATTTGCACTTGCTAACAATTCTAGCGCTCAATTTTCTCTTCCATTTGAGTACTTAGAGATTTCGCTTTTCTTATTGTAAACTCATCTGTATAGACAAACATACGCTCTTGTGCTATGCTTCCATGTGATTTTTTTGACTATTAAAAGGAAAATCACCATGAACTAATATACAAAAAACTTTCTAAAATATATCAATAAATAATGAAATAAAGTATAAACAAGTACATATTACAGTATACTTTATGTAAAAAAGAAGAGAAAATTAGAACAGAAAATTTGTCTGTGTGCACCCTGCACCTGACTATGCAAGAAGAAACACAAGAAAGTCGATTCAGATTTTAATTGAAAATGATTTAAGATAATGGGTGGTGGTCACAAGGAAACTGAGCACAGGGAAGAGGGGTGTGAGATGCCTCAGTTGACATTTTTATGGTTTTAACCTTCGAAATATGCAGATGTTTTACATGCTGAAAAGTCGAAGTAAATAGGAAAAGATAAAAAGGATCAACTCATTTGTGGTGAGCTAAACAGATCCTTGGAGCTCAATTTTCAGCTTGAGTCATTAAGCCACTGTACCTAGTGCCCTCACACGAGTACTAATAAAGGAGAAAGGAAGCCGACTTGAAAAATTCAGGCATACATAAACAAGCCAATCTCATTCCATGCCAAATAATGAAAAGAAAACAAAGCACAGAACAATTAATTCAAATAAATTTCTGCACACAATATGTAATTGCATATGCCCGCTGAAAAATCTATGCTCAGAAGGCATTGCAAAACCCATCTCAGAACTTGAACCAACAGGCCTGTGTTGACAGTGTGTGAGATACTATCACCATTGTAATGTATAATAGATGAGGAAATTGAGTATTATTATAGTACAAAGTAAAAAAATACATATATTTTTGTTGGTGACAATGTCTGCTCTGACTGTGGCAAGCGATAGGATTTGGAATGAAGAAGTGAGGACCCCCGCCCACCCCATGATACTAGTTTAAAGGTTCCAGCCTGGGCTCATGATCTATGGCTGAGAGTTGACTCTATCTATAGGTAGCAACAAGGTGACGACAAAGGAACACACAGGCCCTCAGGATCTCCCTAAAAGCCTCCTCATGGCTGCTTCCTGTGCTTGCCCAGATAGAGAGAAAGCCAGAAACACGTGCACCAAAAAGTTTGCAATGACAATGAACTAAAGAGCAGACAGTACAGTCACAAAAAGGAAGAGATGTCTTTATTCGGGTTCACTGACCCACCCATAATGACTGAACTCAGTTTTTACAGTTAAGAAACAAAAATTCAAATGAAGTTAAGTAAAAATTCCTCACACAAAATGAGAATAGTCAAACACACACTTTTTTCAGCAACCATATATAAGTAGTAAGTAAAATAAACCTTGTTCTAAGCTTATTTTAAATTTGTATTAACTCTATTTAACTAATAATTTAAAAAGCAATCATGTCACCTATATGACAGCAGCCATTTCCACCCTCCACCACCTTTATTCTTGCCTATTTGAAAGGCAAATCATGCAGCAGAGCATATACCCCATACAGCTGTTAGGAGAAGCCACCCTGGTTCCTGCAGGCTGTTCACAGTTCCCTACCCATGACATTCCACATGGCTAATTCATAACCTAACAGCTTACTTCTTCCAAGCCAGCAAGAGAAAAAATCCGCTAGAGCAAATCTTTTAGCACACATTACCTCTACAAGGTCCTGTTTCATCACCTTTACCGTGTCCTGTTCATTAAAGGCAAATCATGGGCTCTGCCCTTATTCAAAGGGAGCAGATCATTTAAAACTATGAAAACCATAAGTCAAGTAAGGGGCAGGCAAGACGATCGCCTCCGAGTATGCCTGCCACTCTTCCTATATTATGATCATTTATTACCTCGGTGCTTACTTTCTCACACTAATTAATACTGGCTAGCACGTCGATAAGTGGTTGACCTAGTCTGAACTCAGGTTTATTCAGTGTTCTACTTCAACATTCCCAACTTTGCACAACCTTAGGCAACATCCATAATGTCCGTGTCATATCAGTGATGAGTCTGGAAAGGTACTGCACAGTTCCAGTGGCATTCTTACTAATAACTTTGAAGTCCCGAAGCGTAGTCTTTGGCACATGTGAAGTGCTCTTAAATCTTAGGAGATACAAAACATAAATATGTAATAATCTTTAGACATATTTTAGAACAAGAATGAAGTTCTAGCAGGTGTATTCCCCACCACAGAAAAATAGTTTTCTACACTTCCTGCTTCTCACAAGCTCCACTTTGAAGACTGCCCTCAAAAGCACTGCGCCTGCCACAGAATCTTAATGAAAGTACTATTCCTGCAGTTAAACTGACATGCATTTACATGAAACCACAGTGCTAGAGCTAGAAGATGGCTGGGGAGCGAGTTTGCAGTCCTCCCTCACTCGACAGAGAAGAAATCAGAAATCTAGAAACAGGTCAATGCTACGCCATAAGTTAAGGGGCTCCAGCGTGCTAGACTGAGTTGGGGGGTTAGACCTCCGATAAAAAGAATAAGGAGACAAGACAGTCCTAATTTATCAAGACTGCGGTGAAGCAGTCTATCACCAAGCCACAACCATCATTTTGTACCAAGGTATTCCTGACAATATTCAATCAACATTAATGATGGTCATTTTAGATATGCCGCTTCTTTCATATTGGATATACAGAAATTTTTTCTAGGGAATCTAGAAAACCTATCCTGCGGAACTGGTAGGTATAAGATACGTTTATTGGGGATAATCCCCCAGAAAAGGGAATAATTAAATACTCCTTAATCATAGTGAGATGATGGGTAATGTACTAATATTATGCAAGTCCGATGGGCATTGTCAGATGATTGGAGTCCCGTTTAGGGTCCTACATAATTACCCCTCTTATCCTGGCAGAGGCTTTGGAGCCTTTTGTTAATCAGTAGCACTCCAAACCACTGTGGGACATTCAGCCAATCAGACTGCTCAATTACCCGGTTGAATGGTCTTGACCTCATGAATCTGAATAGAGGGTGTGCACAATAGCGCGGTACTTTTAATAACAATGGAACTGCCATAAGGGATGAAAGAAAAGTGTGGTTTAAAAAAATAATTAAAATTGGAATGAGAAAAATCACAATTAGCTGTGAGGATTACATATCTTTGTTAAAATTTTCTCACTTGCCTTTTGGACAAAGAACTAGAGAGGATCCTTTTCATGTTTCCTTTCCTGCAGATAGGGATAGCCCGATTGTTGACAGCTGGCTCTTGCTTGCATTTCAATAAAGTAAAGGCCCATGTAAATATTTGGGAAATAGAAGCAGGAGGATGAGAGTTCAGAGACACTTAAACTGAGTGTGGTTGAGGCTCCACTGGAGAAAGGTGATGATGAATCAGTGTGCATGGTTCAAAGGCAGCACCCAGTGAAGGGTGTCAATCAGGACCTTCCCATCCTGGGACTGCAGGAGGATGAAGGAGGAGATAACATGGAACTTGCACTATTGACTATGGAGTTAGCAGTTTTGTTTCACACACACACACACACACACACACACAGTGCTATGCTGTTGCTGTACAAAAAGGAAATAAAACGAAGCTTTCATAAACTAGAATCAATAAATATAAAATGAAAACTAGAATAAGAAGGGTCATCAATGAAGATATGAATAATGTCATTTCCCCAATATGCATACTCTGGAATTATACAGGGTCCATAGCAACTGAGTTTATTAGTGGAACCCCAGGACTCGAAAGGGCCGTAGGAGGGAACAAGGTCTGTGGGAAACAGTTTACTAACAAGTGTCAACTTGCCAACCCCAGCACCTGTCCCCAACAGTTAAATCCTCCACCAGTATCACCTTACTACTGTAGCTGTACCATACAAAGGGGGCATCTCAGGGTGAAACCGTGATCTCTGGAGAAGGCACAGGGCTTCACAGAGTCAGTACATGAAAGTCATATTAAAAGAAAAAAAAAACTGTTTGAATCACACACCAGTGGCACATGAGAAGCGGGCTGGGGGGGGGCATGGTTAACAACTAAATAAGGGAAAATGGATGAGGAAAACCCGCATTGGAGTAAGCTTCAAAAGCCTAGGATTTGAATATCAAAGGAGAAAGAAGAGCCCTTGGGAGAACCAGCGGGCTCTCTCACCATTTCCGCAAAAATAACCTTCTCTACTTCACTGGGAGAATCAATTGTGAAAGATGTCTTACTAAGCTGTCCTGCCATTTTCCCTGGAAATCTAAATAAGAAACATGATTTGGACTTTGTTTGACAACTTAATGCACACTTTCTCGGCATGCTAAGAGAAAGTGCTCCGTTTGTGCAATTTTATTCTGCTTTTTGAGATAAATTTTCTGCAACTCTTTTGAGCCCCACTCACACCCCCTACCCAGGCACCGTGATGGCTCACTAGAAATATTTAGCCTCTGACTTAAATTTTTTAGGTATTAATTAATGCTAATAATACCAAGTGCATGAGAGTGGAGCACTACCTTCTGGCAGTGAAACGCAGGAAGAAGGCATAAGACTTGTGGTGTCCGTGGGGCAAAATAAAAGCAATCATCAGCGTTAGCCACACAGCAGAGACGTGAGTTCTCTCTAATTTTTTAAAGCTATTTTCATTTGCATAAATGTATGCGTATCTATGTGAATATATGCCATGTGTGTGTG
>LOEQ01007809.1:45919-58368 GCA_001685075.1 Bramus lutescens | reverse complement strand
TGTGTGAATTAATATCTGGGCCTTCAGTTTGATTCCATTGATCAACATCTTTTTTCTTCTGCCAATACCAAGCTGTTTTCATTACTGTAGCTCTGTAATAGAGCTTGATGTCAGGGATGGTAATGCCTCCAGAATTTCCTTTATTGTACAGGATTGTTTTGGCTACCCTTGTTTTTTTGCTTTTCCATATGAAGTTAATTATTGTTCTCTCAAGGTCTCTGAAAAATTGTGTTGGGATTTTTATGGGGATTGCATTGAATCTACAGATTGCTTTTGGTAGGATTGCCATTTTTACTACGTTGATCCTTCCTATCCAACAGCATAGGAGATCTTTCCATTTTCTGGTAGCCTCTTCAATTTCTTAAAAAACTTAAAGTTCTTGTCAAATAGGTCTTTTGCTTCCTTGGTTAGTGTTACCCCAATATACTTTATGCTATGTGTGGCTATCATGAAAGGTGATGTGGAAATCAGAATTGCCAGTCAAGTGCACCTCAGGCTTCCTCATTCATCTCTGGCCACAACTTTATCCATGATATATTTTATGTTTTGAATAGGTTTGAGGTACTATTTTGAAGGCATCTAGTGAGTGAGATGGAAAACATGACTAACAAGAATAATTCATTTTTGTACAAATCTATACTTCCTTGTGGGAGGCTTCATGCTGAAAATGAATTATGTTTCATATAGGAGATCAGAAGACAAATCATTGCTGTGTTTTTCTATATGCATAATATCTATTCATACTGATTATTTATAAATATAAATACATGGCATAAATTATTGATAATAAACATTCAGTCTTCTGCCCTCTGGTTTCATTGATCGTGCTAGCTGAGTCCTTATAAGTTATCTCTTTGTATCAGGATATCCCACTGTGCCACTCTGCTCTGCCCCTTGCCTTGAGCCCTAGGAGCATATTTTGTCCTTCTCCAATAGCTCTGGAACAGATGGGTACCATTACAAAGCACAGTGAGGACTGAAATCCATAGACATTCTTCACAAGATAATCTGTTTATAGTTGATCTTGCCTAATATTTCATTTTCTTTACTAGCAGATTTTCTATTGCATGTTTGGTGTCTCCTAAGGGATGAAACAGACAGGGAAATCACCTTGCCTACTGTACCTTTGTTTTAGCTGCCACAAGTCACAGGTGATTACAAACTCTCAGGCCAAATATACAAAGCCTACGGGAATGTCATAAATTGCATGTGTGGATTTTCCAGGGTCCCTTGTCTATGTCTGTGGTAGAGCTAAAAATAATATCCCTGACTCTTCCTATGCAACTGCCTTGCTTAAATTAAAGTAACAATTGCATTCCTTTTTCTGTCCTAAGTGCTGTCTCTCTTTGTTAATTTTTTCAGCTGTCTTTTATAATCTTCTCTGCAGGCTCAGTATCAATTTCCATTTCCCCACACATTAAGAACAGGTGGCAAAAGAGATATTATGTATCTCATTATAACATACAAATTTATGTCTATTTGCTGCTGATACGCACATGCATGCACATAAATCTTCATTTTTCTCTATATTTTTTACCTTACATAAAAGTTTTAACTTTGTGTTATGTTCTGAGTAGGTTTAGACTGTTCAGATATTCAATAAAATTTCCAGGAGACACACAGTGTGCTTTATGATTATTTAAGAAGAATAATGTTACCAAAGAAACCTGCCCTTTAATTCTAATAGCAAAATATGGCATAGTGACTGGATCACAGATATACAGTTTGTATTGTGTTGAGAAATGGAAACACTTATGTGAGCTACACCACTTAGGAATGTAAGTTATTCACTGAAAAGGGTCAGCAAGTCTTCCTAGTCAATCTCATGAGTAGCGATGCATTCAAGAAATTTTTTTTTTCGTTTTACTGGGATTATAAATATACAGTGTTCTGTGACTCTTTTTGAGATTGGTAATATTAAATATTACTATAGTTCATTCTTTTCTGTTTCTCATGGGAATGTATTGTGTATTTCACCTTAATATTTCTATTAGTAGATACAATGTTTCTACTTTTCATTTAGCATGACTAAAACTGTTTGGAGTATTCATGAAGAAGCTGGTTGTAGAACAGGCTTTTCTTAATTTTTAAGAATCCTTAGGAGTGGATTTCCTATGTTATAGAGTATAACTTTTACAAAACTAGAAATAGGTTTTTCAAACTGATTGTATATGAACATTTCTAATCATAAATAATTTCTTAACAAGCCCATGGTTATAGCAATGGTATGTAGGGTGAAGTGCACTGATATAGATGTTACTGAACATAATGAAAGGAAGGGAGAAAATGTGAGCCTTGTGATAGTTAATATCAGCTGTCAACCTGGTAAGCTCTAGAATTTCCTGGAAGGGTGGCTTCTGGATGTGTTTCTGAGGTTTATTTTGGTTAGGTTAACTCAGGTGGAAAGACCGATCCACCATGGGTAGAAGAATAATCCCTTGGGTTGAGAGGCTGGACCACACTAAAGGAAAAAGTGAGCTGAGCACTAGTACACATCACTTTGATTTAGGATGCTGTGTGATTGGCAGCTTCAAACTCTTGCTGCCTGACTTTCTCTGACATGTTGGACTTATCCTTGAACTGTAAGCAGAAATAAACTCTCCCCTTTAAGTTGGTTTTGTAAGATTTATAAAAAACAGCAGGAAAAGAAATCCAGACAAGCCTATTCCTTTACATGTTTTATTCAGAGTAGCTGCAAATCTTGTTTATTTTTTTTATTCTGTTTGTGCTTTAAATTTTTCCTAAGGAGTATTGAATGTCTTGTGGCTAAAATATATTTGTCCACATTTCTAAAAATCATTCGGACAGTTTTGTTACAAAATATCCTTCCATTAAATTTCAAATCTGATGCAGAATTTCCAGTCCAGACTATTCATATATACATGTGTGTGTATGTAATGTGTGTATAAAATTGATAATTATCTTAGAATTATATAATTCTCTTTCGTATCAAAATAACAAGCATCGAATGACAATAAGAGATTTAAAATTGAAAATAGGAAAGTTTTCATTTTACTTGAGTAAATTCAAATCCAAGGATACTCTTTAAGTGTTTAATAGATATTATTGAATCCTGGACCATTTGTACTCCAGCTTGGCCAACAATATTCCAGTTAGTCTGTTGAAGCATTTTTAAAATGTGTGATTTGGAAGGTCATTTACGCACAGTAAATACTTGTGGTTTGAATGAGATAATGTGTTTACTAGTGAAATAAGCTATGGGTAGTTTCCAGAAGGAATAATCATTGTATTATTTTAGAAAGCAGACAGAATGAGAATATGATAACTATTGATCAGTGGCTCTATAAGGCCCACTTTACTTGACTCTGGGAATATTGTAAACATTTTTCTGAACGTTTGAATTCGTAGGTACTTATATGGACAAGTACCTTAACACATAAATTCAGTTCTTCCCATTCATGCTCAATTTCCTATAAACCACATTTATCTTTATAAGTGGAATTATTTTCTTCATAAAACATGACAAGAGTCCACAGCACATACTTTTATAGAATCATTTTATCATTTTCCTCTTACTCACATCTCTTTGAAGATGAAAGGGCACACAAGGAGGGTAAATGACTAGAGAGATTCATGTCCTATGCTATGCTAGGCTCACAGGGAAGGGAAAGCTGTTTGGTTTCTTTCTAACTGAAAAACATGGAGATTCAGGGAGACAACACAGAAGTGTCTGCAGCTATGACCACAGCACAATAGCCATCACCAAAGCCTCTCTCTTCTGATATCAGGTGAGAACTCCCAGTTTCTTTTCACCACAAAGTTTACTGCAGCTTCTTCAGCTCTTTGACACCACACCATAATATGATCGTCATTATCTAGGTTTTTACTGTAAAGTATTTCTCCTTGGAGAGAAGTGATTATTTTAGGAAACATGATTTTGATCTTTTAGCTCTAACCCAAACTGATAATACTCTCAGCACTCCTTTTGTTTTTAACTAATTCATGTGCTAAAAAAAAAAGTGATATGGGTGTCACAGAGTAAGGGGGAAGATGCCTGGCTGATATCTACTGAGAATTCCTCCTACAGTGTTTTCTTTTTCCACAAAAATCTGAACTTCTCTGACTTGAAATGAGCTAACACCAATTTGACTGTTATCTTGACTCTCTGATGGCCTTGCAAGTATTCAGATTATCACGAAGGGAATGGTGAGATGATGAACAGAAGAAGTGAAAGCAGAAGTGGGAGATTTCATTTGTGTAGTGCTACTGGGGGCATACTGGTATCCCATAGATCAATCTTACCCTTATGTAACATGATAGGAAGAATTCATCCATCTACAATGGCCCAATGTTCTCTGAAATTCCCAGGAACTGTGAAAATGATGAATTTTTCTCCACTGAGTGGGTTATGTATTATTTAGAGTGTACCTACGTAAAAAGATAATCAGTACCACAATCAAGACAGTGATCTTCCCAGATGTTCCAAGCAATCAAATTGTACATGCAAATCAATACACTTCTTTGTATATCAATTATACAATGAACCTGTTTTAAAGAGACAAAAGAAATGTAGGCTATCTTGACAGGCACGACTTAATCAAATCAATTATTTAAACACAAAGAATTTCCTCTCGCTGTTTAGATGAGAAAATCAGAAAAAGACTGACTGATTCAATAGAAAGGAAATGCCCACACAGCAAACAGCCTTTGAAGGTCACAGAGAAAACAACTGTGGGCAGACTCCAAGGGCCAAAAGGGACCTGAGCTGGCAATGGACAGGAAAATGGGCCCTCAAGCTTTAAATGGCTAGGAAATGGACCCTGCCAACAACTGGTGAGCTTGGAAGGGGACGCTGAGCCCCAGATGGCAAACCCACATGATTCCCTGATTTCAGCTCCGTGGGACCCTGAGCAGAGACTTCTACTCTTAAGACATGGAAAGATAAATTTGTGTCATTCAAAGTTGTGAATACAAAATCAAATAGGGAAGCAATAGACATTTGTAGAACAAATTAGCTACTTAAAAGCTTAAAGGGATAAAAGGTGATGACAGCACATTTCATTTTCAAAAACAAATGAGTCTCTGTTAATGCAAAACCTTCTGTTTTAGCCCAAGTATACTATGTAATTGAAATTTCCACTGTCTTTTTATGTGAGTCACAATTGTAATAAATACTTCTGGGTTTACTCACTGGAGATTGGTTAAAGTGAAGAAAGGTCTTTCAAGAGAGTTGTGCAGTGATTTGATCTCAGATTCTTGTTGATTATTTGAGTCTCACCTAATTCTACAGCTGTCAACTCAATATACACTTAGCGCATCTTCTGGAAGTTATATTTCATCAGTCCCATAGTTGTCTCTACTGTTGCTTAAGTTAGTCTCTGTGATAACTAATGAAATTATATATTATAATATTTACATAACTTTTTATACAAGTTAAGACAACTTAATCAAAGTCATTTGTGCATCTCACTTAGCAACAATGCCCTGATTCTGGCCTATAGGAACTATGGTTCAATAAGCGATGGTTCTCAGTAGCATGGTACACTGAATATATTGTTGGATATCGCTCACTCTGACAAGCAAGCCATACGGGAGTAGATTATGAGACTGTCTATCAAATGTGCCCATCAGTATGAATATGTGTGAATAGCATGTACATATGAGGATTCATAAAAATTAGATCATGATAATATTAAATTTGAAAAACTATTATTTAATTTGCAAAGTATGAGCTCACATCAGAAAAAAAACATAATACTTTTCCTGTTTGACATACATTTATTTGCTGGATATGTTGAACAACTAATAATCAATATTAGGCATTTTTATTGTAGAATTGAAAAACAATTCCTATATTTACCAGAAAACTTAAATATTATGACCATTTTACCTCAAATTTTTAAATGATTACTAACATTATTTTTAATATAAAAACGTAATTAAATTCTAAATGAAGAAAATTGAACTTGCCCTCTTCCTTCCAAAATATACAGTTTCTAGATTCCCCATTTCTCTTGATCACTGTTTCTCTTATATCTTTTCTCCTGATTTTCATTTATGGTATGAAAAGACCTTAATGACATCTTGTGTGAGGAAAAACATATGTGATCTGAGACGTAAGTATCATTCTGGCACTCTTGCATTAGTCGTGCCCTGCACGTAGACTCCTTTGCCGTGCAGACATAGAAAGAGGCTATCCATGTGAAGCAGAGCAGAGCCAGCCAAGACAGAAGAGCCTGCTGCCTGCTGGTACTGAGCTGAGAGCTGACAGATCACTGCTTTTTCCTAGAGAGTAGTGGTGGGTCAGGCTGCTTTCAGGAAAAATAAGGCAACCTATATAGTAACCAAATTTATCATTAAGAGAGGAAATAGAAACAGCTATGGGAGAATATTCCAGAGCTAGGACAATTGACACATAGAAAGATGACTTAGGTAAGGAGACGTAGGAAAGGATTAAACAATGTACTTGAAAAGTAGCAGTCCCTGGAACCTTTATTGCCATATGGCATGTGGTTATTTAGTTAACCCACCAAAATTCCAAGTAGAAAGTCCAGTGCCTGGCTCTTACATGCTGTGCTGGGAGAACTCTATGATTTATATGTGTGTAACCTCTGAACTCTGAGCCATGTTGTAGAGAGGAAGCATAAGCCCACCCTTGCCTCTGAGACAGAAGTACAACACCGCAATGCCCTTTATCTGTGAGCTTCAAACACTTGTGTTGGCACCTGTTAGACCAGCTGCAATGTATTACTAATACAGGAAAGAACAAAACTGAGCCCCAAATCAGCTGTTTTCGCTATTTAAGCTTTGATACATTACTTATCCTTCTTAAATATAATGTGTTTGGGGGTGCATCACCCTCATACTGTTGATATATTTTAGGAAAGAGTAGGAAACAAAGCAAATGAGACCCCAAATACCCACATCCTGGATAAGAGAAATAGGCAATGAAACCTTTCAAGAGTGAAGCTACAGTATGTGTGGGACTAGAAAGCACCAAAGTAGAGAAGTGATTGTATACAGGTAAGACTACCTGACAGAATCTCACCTGAGTTGGTATGTGAAGAAAGTGAGCGGTCAAAAAACAGCATTGCTGAGACAAAGTCAGACAAAGATTAGCTCATGTTAGCACATATAGTGACACCAGGGAACACTAGTGAGTCTAACTTACAGAAAGTGGCACAGAGGAGAAGTGTGTCATATGATATCAGGAAGAAAACAAGAAATATACAATATTGTAAGATTTTTAGGTTCAAATTTTTTATTTTAGTAGCTGTTTTACCCTGCATGATATTAGAAGTCATTGATGTGTTTTTGGTAAGGTAACTGGAGCTGATGTAAACCTCCACAGATCAATCTATCTGCGTGCTGGGAGATGTTGAATTGTGCTGGCATGACTAGTAGATAAACAGAAGGAGTCTTTAACATCAGTGAGGACAATAACAATTGTGTAATTTTTACAGTGTTTGGGGAAAATGAATGTTCATGAAATAATTTTCAACTACTATATTAGAGACTTCTGACCATTGGGAATGTCAAAGATTTAATAGAAATGAGCCCAGGAAGTGTTTCTACACAGAGGCAAGGCCCTCTGTCTGCTGACACACGATTCCCTCACTTTAGTGGCACAAAGCTAGCCAAGCTCATCAAGTTTGTGAGAGAGTCCTCTGATTTAACTTGCCTCTTTCAAGCGCACACTTGTGGGGAGAAAGGAATCAGGTAATAATGAAAAGGTGATGTTTATAGACAGCCTCCCTTCTTGATTCACTCAAATACTGCACTGATTTTTTGCTCGGGTGCACATTTTCTAAAAAGTAAATACAAATTTTGAGAGGCTTGGTACCTTTGTAGAGCCCCTGGCAGTGGGACCAGGATCTTTCTCTGGTGTATGAGCTGGCTTTTTGGAGCTCGTTCCCTGTTGTGGGATGCCTTGCTCAGTCTAGATGCAGTGGGAAGGGGGTTGGTACTGCTTCAACTTGATGTGCCAGGCTTTGCTGACTCCTCATGGGAGTTCTTATCCTTTCTGAGGAGTGGATAGGGGTTGGAATGGGGAGGAGGTGTGTAGGGGAGCTGTGGTAGGTATGTAAAATGAATAAAAAATTTTTTTTAAATCTTCCAAAACTTTTCTTAGTCTTAAGCATGCACCACTTTGAAAACATTAACTACTGAAAAGAAACCAAGTCATTGTATAGATTACTATAGATTGTTAGAAAAGTAATAAAAATTTCACCAAATCAGTTGGAATGATGACAAAGAAATTTGAATATAAGAAGTACATTATTACATGTAAACCACTTACCAATATAATTATAATAAAAATTATTTGTGAATATTTGGGAAAAGTTTAGCTTTTTTACAGATATATTATATATTTAGCGTTTTGATGAATCTTGACAATACCGAATTATCCAAAAGAGTATTTACAGAGCTTCCAGATCTGAACCACTAGTTTGACTAACTAAAGAAATTAAAATTCAGTTCTCCACATTACTTTGCACCTTTTGAGAAACAATCTCTATCCATGTATGATAATTTACACACAAAAACATATGCATAGACTTAAGATAATCCTGAAGACTTCTAAAACTATTGGATTGATGTTTTAGATCTAACTTCCTCACTGACTCTCTGTTCCTTTTCTTGTGAGGTACTCAGGGACCTGTTATGAAACCAACTTAAAAGTTCATTTGAATGAATTGCCAGTGTATTATCTATGGAGTGTGTGTGTCTAATATTCAAAAACTGAATTAGAATATGACTTTATGGTAGCTCAATAATTTATACTCTGAATTTACCAAGCATGTTTCCTATTCCCACTAGCTAGTGCTGGGCTGAATGCCACCACCCACCACTGTTATAATTGTTTTTTGATCCACCTAAATCCTGGAATCAGAGTATGGGATATGGAACCACCCATTTGATGCTGGCATTTTCACGAAGATATAAGGTTAGTAAGAGGATTGCTAAGCACTACAGAGAATGAGTTCAAAGGCAAGCAGTAGCGGGTAATGGACAAGGATATGGGAGGAACGAGTGGACGTGGAACACCTGTCCTACACTGTGAAAAGTTACCTGCTGTGGAATATTCCTTTACACTGTGTAAATATATGTTGCCATGACTGGTATAATAAACAAGCTGACTGACTACTAGCTGAAAAGAATAACATCAGACAGGTGAGCCAGACTAAGAGAATGGTGGAAGGAAGAAGGTCAGAATCTGGAGTCACCAGCCGGATGCAGAGTAAACAGAAGATAAGCATGCCATGTTAATAAAGGTACCACCTCATGGCAGAGAGTAAATAGGAATATGGGTTAACATAAAATGTAAGAGGTAGTTAGTAATAAGCTTGAGCTATTGTCTGAGCATTTATAATTAGTATAAGCCTCAGTGTGTTTATTTGAGAGAGGCTATTAGACAGGAAATCTTTGCCTGCAGTTATCCACAGGTTTTTCAGTTTACTTCAAATGAGCAGAAGGAGACTTTATTGCTTCACTGAGAACTTTGGCCCTGCCTGGGATACTAGTCTTTCCAATTTGAGTTTCCATTGCCATCAATGAGATTATAGAACTTTAATTGAATTTTTCCTTATTGTGAATTAAATAATGCTACTGAAAATTGCGTATTTTCATGGTATCAGTAGGACAGAGTTAAAGCATTGCATGGGATTTCCTTTATTAGTAACTAACAAAACCCAAGCTTTATAGTCCTTGGAATGGCTCCAGTCCCTGTACTTGCCTATATCATTCACTGTTCAGAGTCAAGTTTTAAATTAAAGTTCACATTGTATTGTGTAAAAAAAAACTATAATGAGCAATTTCCAGGACTACTTATTTAAACCAATTTTTATTTCTCTACTGTAAATAACATTGCTGCACTATAAAATTGTATTCTAAAACTTGAAAATAATTCAATTTGTTTAGAAACTGAATACCTATTTTCTTCTCCTTATAAATTTTCTACTAATTCTCACAGGAATGCATTGCTAGGAAAAAATTAGAAATTTAAATACAATCATGGTATATTTTGTATAGGGAGCTATTCAGCAAATGAATTTAATTTTCTTCATTTTAAGTTTGCTTACATATTATTTCATCAAGCTAATATGACCACTTTGTTGAAGTCCTTTACCAAATGCTAAAGGTGTTTAAGTATTTAAAGAGCATTATTGTGCTAAAAAGTGATTTGAATTTCCATCATATTTCTCGTTTTATTCTCTAAGATCCTTCCTAAGCTGTTGAATTATGCAAATATTGTGGGGGAAGAATTTTTCGAAGTTTATTATATGCTTGTATGATTTTGTTAAAGATACATTTATTTAAATGAAAATATATTATATGAACATAAGATTGAATACATTTTTGAGATCAAAGAATGCACTGGAAATTTTAAGGACTTTGTTGTTTTTTAATTACAAAATACAAAAAAAGCATGTGAGAGATAGAGGCAAGAATGAGGACAAATCCAAGCCACAATGACAAGAGTCACTGTATCTAGTAATAAAGTACTTATTTGTTTCTTCTTGTTGCTGCTGAGACTGGGTTTATAGCTATGTTGTAGAGTCCAATCTGGCCTCTAAGTCCCATCTACCTGCCTCTATCTCCTGAGATTGGGATTATGTGCATCAGCACCACATTTGGGGAGAGTGTCCTTTTAAATAGACTGTTTTAACAGGAAAAGAATACAATGTGTGCTTTCAGACACAATAGTTATAACTGCCAATTTTATGATGCAAACAAAGTTCAAGAATGTTTTTCATTACTTAGTAACCATTATACTTTGTTAAGTAATGTATATTTAAATAAATATATATATATAAACATATATATTTGATCTTATATTTTCTGTAAGTATTAGGTAAGAAAATATTAAACACTAAATATTCTGCTTGGTATATAGTATGTACAGTAATTGGAAAAGCCCTGAAACTTGTTGACATGATAAAGATGATATTTCTAATCAATGACTGATTTGTGTATTAAGGAGATGTTCCTATAGAGAAGCAAAAGGACACCACTATGTTAATTGTATTTTTGTCACTTGAAGAAGATACCCTAAAAGATACCCTAGGAAGTAGGATTTATTTTTGGTTCATGGTTTCAAGGTTTCAGTCTCAAGACAGACGTTTCAAAACATAGTACATTCTTCAAAGGCACATTCTTAGTTACCTCCTTCCTCCAATCAGGTGCTACCTCCTACATAGCCCATTCATGGATACAGAGATCAATGGGAGAATCCACTGACAAAATGAGCAGTCAACAGCAAGTGCCACCAGCTGGCAATGTCTTAAACATAAATCTTTTGGGAGAGGCTTTATATGTCTACAAACCATAAAAACTCCTTAGTCAAAGGTTGCACATAAATTCTACTGTTCAATCCTAAACCATTCAATGAAGTCAAACTTAAATATAATGTCTAATATTTAATGGTTGTTAATAATATTATTTTAAGACCTGTCTTGTCATTGGTACTGACAAAATACGCAAACAGTTAACTTCAGTCATGACCAATAGTGCTGGCACTGTCAGCAACTCTGTGGAACTCAGAAAGGCACCGTCTTCTGTTGATTTCCCCTCAGATTTACACGGTCTTTGAAATTATTAGTAAAGTATTAACAAACACAAACCACGAAAACATTGCTCCCATATAAAAGTTCAATGCAAGCAATTAACTATTATAGAGAATATGGCACAGTTTTGTCAGTGGCATAATTTTGAAGCTTAAAGTTATTTCAAATCCAGCTTCAAAGCCAGTGGCCTGTTCTGGAGCCCGTGACTCCATAGGTGGTAAAACCAGAGTCTCTACTGAACTTCATCTTTCTTCATCCTCTTCTGGAATCCAGCAGCTCCTTGGCATCCAGCTGCTTCCATTCATATCTGGCTGTGCAGGACATTTCAGACTATTTCCTCTAATAAGACTGTAATGTGACTGCACTTAAAGGAGAACTTGGGACTGCTGAGCTTAGCTAGGCAAGCCAAGGTTTGCAACTTGGCCAGTGAATATACAATGCCAGAAAAAAATTCTCCACTCACATTTAAGTCATGTAACCTAGTGATAAAACACAAATAAGCAAGAAATGTAAAGACTGTGAAACAGTGCGAGGGAGCCACTTTAGACCAGGTGTTAAAAGGAAGGTGTGTCATGTGACATTTGAGCTAAGAAGAGAGACTAAGAGATGCTGAGAGCCGTAGAGCTAGGGAGGAATCACATGGAGATGAGGGACCCAGGGACAATAGCTGGAGGGAGACCTGCCTTGCTGAGGCAAGGTAGGACAAATCGAAGGCCAGAGACACATGAAAGCTTGGACGCTGTAAGAATGGGACATACGATGAGGGAAAAGGAAACTTGGAGATTCCTTTGGTGGGGTGGGATGTGGAGCAGAGACCAGGAGAAGAACAGACCAAATGTTCCATAAAGCAGAGAGGCTATTCCCATCTCTTAAGTGTTTCCTTTACTTGTGTTCTCTGAAGTGGATTAAGGTTTTAAAGTT
>LOEQ01007809.1:26461-45875 GCA_001685075.1 Bramus lutescens | reverse complement strand
TTAGTCAGTCCCTATGGAAAATTTTTTAAAAAGCAAATTTAATTTACTATGAAATTTGAAATAAATTTGAAATATTCACAATTTAGGAATGTGTGAAATATAATAGTTTGACTTGTTTTTAGCTTTTATTGAAGCTTTTTAAAAAAGTAGCATTAAAATATTGTATTTACTTTCTACAGCTACATAACATCACAGTTTCCAATTACATAAAATTTAGAGGTATTTAGGAACACTTAACACAAAACAAAGCAAAATCCAACAACTTTTACCTTCTGTTAAGTGTGATTATTGCTAATTCAAGATGTCGTTTTGGATGAGAGGAGTGTCAAAATAGAGCAGAACATCTTTTAATTACTTGAACTAGTGATTTATACAACTGCAATAGACCAAACACTTCCTTTTAGAGTTGTGTTAATGCTGTTTATGCTTAATTCTGTGTTTAACTCACCTTAAAATGTAGTGTCAATAACTTCATCAGTAAGCATTTATTAAACTGCTAACGTCCACAGTGCTTTTCTGGGGACGAGGTGGCATACAGAAGAAATGAAAGCTATTACGCTAGAATTAAGAAGGGGAAATTAGAAACGCACACAAAGATAGTCAGTCTGACAAAAGAGCAGGAGAAACTCCCTATCAGCAGTGCCATCAAAGACAAATGTATGCAGAAATCACAGATCGGCTATCAGAGGCAAGCAGAAAGGAGGAACAAACAATACAAGTGAAGATGAAAGCAGCGAGGGCTGGTAGACAAGGCTAATTCATGGGTGCTCCAGCCTGACCCATTTGTCTCTGTGGTCTAGCAGCCCAAGTGATACAGGATCATGCGAACAATTTTCAAATTCAGTTTCTATGGTTCTGTGTCAAAGGACATACTGGAATGTCAGTATTCCCCAAACTGCCAACACATCTCTACTTGAACTGGAAGGAGGTGATACCCCTATGCTGAGATCTGCTGTTTCGCCTGCCTGCCAGTACTTTCATCCCTCCTTCTTTCTCTCTTTTGCTTGGCTCTCCACCCACCTTTCTTCTTGGTATGGTTGACTGCCTCCATCTTTTTCTCTGTCTTTGTCTTTGAGCTGAGAGCCTCACAATATTCTTCTGGTAATTTTTGGACTCTGACTCCATCCAACTATCTGCCCTCTGTCTGAGTAGCTCGAATGACACGCATGGGCTATGGAGTCCAACAGATTTCTAGTTCCCCATCAGGCTATTGCTTTCATGGACAGACCTCTTTGTTTCTCTGTCTTCCACAAGAGCAGTGGGGTCCTTAGCAGAAACTCCATCTCAGTTCCTGTCTCTCATTTGCAACATTTTGCTCAGATGCTGAATGGCTCAGTGCAAAGTTCATATGTTGTCTGCATCCCACTGCACAGTTAATGCACAGAAAACTTGAATCTCATCCATCATTGCTCACTTTGCAAGACGGGCACAGAAATGAGGCAAAGGCCTGCCCCAATATTAGTCTTAAAAAGATTTCAATGAAACTACTTATTTTTATTTTAGGAGGATTTCTTAGCTCTGGTTATTACATACAAAGACTAATGAAAATGGAGCTCGATGACAGATCAAATCTGGACTCACCAATGTGGACAGGCTCACTGTAAAGAACAGTGCTATTCTATAGACAATGTACTTGAAGGGTATTGGCCTATTTCGTTTGTTTTATTTTAGCTTACTTTATTATTACTCTTCATATGCCTGTTTGTTTTCTAACAAGAAACAGAAACGGTGTGGATTTGTATTTGAGGGGAGGTATGGAGGATCTAGAAGGTGTTGGAGAAGAGGAAACATAATTAGAATGTAGGTTTTTTCAGAATGTAGTTTATTAAAATTTTATTTTCAACAAAAGAAACTAGAAGGGTAAAAAAGAGAGCCTTGCTCCATATGCAGCCATGCCAACCAGACACAATTACTCTAGATAATGACAACAATATTTCCTTCAACTGGGCACTTTAGAAGTACAGTCAATGTTTATGGGTTTTCTGTGAGCACAGTGTAGGAAGCGAGGTGGTGCTGGGCAGTTCCTCAGAAGTTGGATCTCTCAGCCTGGCTGTGAACATCACATTTCCACTATCTCCAATGTGTGTTCCTCTTAGTTATTACTTGGAGTGGGTCACAAGGAACCACAAATCGTCCGCTGATCTTTATTTCTTCCTGATTTCTAGGAGGTCTCTTTCTTTTCATTCTTTATTTAATTTCTTCATCCTGGAGTGCTATTTACTGAACACAAGAACCATTTCTTACAGTAAAAATATTTGAGTCAATGAACAAGCAATCTCGGACACCTGATTAAAGGAGAGAGAGGAAATAAAGAAAAATGCATCCACAAATTAGTATTGCAGTAGAAAATCCTGCATAAACCTCTAGCTTAAGAATAAAGGTAAGTGATTTAACAAGTCTAAAGTGAGGATAAAAGTTAGCACCTGCTTTGACTGTATCAAATGAGGTCAATGTGAACTATTTCGTTAGTTTTTAAATTAGCCCTAAATCAGTAGATAATTCCCTCTAGTTTGTAATGCAAAACATAAGGGCTTCCAGTTCTTACTAAAAATAATTATACCAAGTTCTTAACTCAAAGCCACATATGTGGACACTTTTAAACAGTGGTACACATTACTTCTTTCCTATGTGAGAACATCTCTTTCTGAAGTCAGTTGTTGCCCCCATTTGACTTAGTGCTAAATAAAGTTGTGGATCATCTTGCTCTGTCAGAATAGTACCCCATTGTTGTGGGACAATGGTCTTGTACCCTATAAAAATTTGTCACTTGTATTGATTTAATAAAATCCTGATTTGCCAGTAGCCAGGAAGGAAGTATATATAAGTAAGGCAACCAGAACAGGAGAATTCTGGGAAGAGGAAAGACTGAATCTGCAGTCATCACCCAGACAAACCACACACAGAAGACACAAGATAAGAATGCCACAATGAAAAAAGGTACCAAGCCACATGGCTAACACAGACAAGAATTATGAGTTAATGTAAAATATAAGAGTAAATAAGAAGCCTGAGCTAATAGGTCAACCAGTTTATAATTAATGTAAACCTTTGTGTGTCTTTGGGACTGAAGGCTACAGGACCAAGTGGAAAAGAAACATCGGTCAACACTCCATCATGGTTGTAAATATATCAAGATCTTTATTGAAATTTGCAACAACTACAGTTTCTTTGGCACCACACCCAATAATGCCTCTTGCCTTTCTTCTACCTTCCGCAGTTCTCCAAGCACCTTTTTCCCTTACTAGATTACCCTATATAGTGTGGCAGTTTAAACATCTGTTAAGGGTTTTAAACATTCTGCCTTTTACTAATATGTGTTTCTGAGCCCCACCCAAAGGCCATGATTCAATAGTGCCAACTCTCATCGTTTAACTCATCTACATACGTGCTATAAGATTGAATTCAGCATTATAAAGAAGTAGCAATGCCACTATTTGATGTAAACTTTATGTTCTTACAGTTTGTAAAGAATGTTTTAATTATCCAATTCATGCTAAACATTAATAATAGCAAATAATAACATTGGTAACATAGATGAAAATGTCAGAAGTTCAGACAATTTAATGAATCACATTTTCTATAACTAATGATTATTTATTATTTGACTGTGCACCTGTCAACACATGCTTAAAAACTGCAAGTGAGGTCAGATGTGTTCTTCACAGAAAAATAATTGATGAACCTCTTGATGATTACAAATTTGATGGATAAAGAACATTGCAAGTAATACAGTAGAGGAAGAATCTATCATTTTCTTTACAATATGCCACATTAGTAGCAGTGGATATTCTCTGCCACCACCCCAGAAGCCCCTGGGAAGACATGGTATGGCCTGAAGGAAGAGATTCATATGTATCACTTTGTCATAGAAACCACCTGACTTAGAATGTTTTCTTTCTCTGATGTTTTCTTACCAAAGTCACCTGGCTTACTGTCTCATTAAGGGGATGGTACAGTCGGTCATTTGAGATGGAGAAAACAACAACAAAATCTTCAAAGTGGCTTATTTACTTCCATAATCTGTATACATTAATACTGCAGCTTCACTCTCATGAGGCACTGGAAATGGGGCAGATGCTGTCAGGTATTTCCTTGCTTTTTCCTCAAGTCCTGTTATCTTACATTCTCTATAAAGTGTCCCCGTGGTGATCCTTTTCCTCATATAGTCAGTGTAATGATCAAATCACATGGTGAATATAAAATGGCAGCAACTGGGAGCAGCACTGTGTTCATTTTCTATCTTTCTTCCTTGAAGATATATTCACATGGTATCAACGATCATTAAACTCTTCATTTCAGTAAACCTGCACCAAGAGAAGCTGGCACAGGAAGGGTAAATGAAAACATCTCAGGACATTTTTATACAGCAAAGATTTTAACTGGCATGTAGTAACCCTGTTGCAAATTTGGACAAAAAGTTATTTTCTTCAATGTAAGTGGAGGACTGAACTGTGCCCGTCTTTCAAAAGTTTACTCTGCTCTGTTGTTGTGTGATAGAATTTTCTGGACAGAAGTGAATAATCATCTACTCACTCCATATAGAGAACCAATGATAGGTCAAAGCACAGATACTATCAAAGCACAGACAATGGGCATTATTGGAATTATTTACAGGAACAGAAATTACAAAAGATATCTATACCACTAAAAGCCAACCCTAGCATGGGTGACAGTTCATGGAAGCTGGGAAACACAGAACACTGTGCCAGTATTCATGTTGTTTTAATGACTAAATATTTAGAATTTCCAGCTTGCATTTTATACCTTTAATTTGAACTTTATTAATGAATAAAATTTTGTGTGTATTATTATATATCTAATATCACATATTTATGTTTATCAAAATATTTTCATTTTAAATTTGTGCTTATTTTATATTGTGTTTTGAAAAAATTTAACTTATTTTTAAATTGTGTGTGTGTGTTTGCATAGGTCTTGTGTACATGAATGCATATGCTGTTGGAAATAAGAAGTTGATTCTCCTTGAAGCTGAGGTTATCAATAATTATGAGTTTTCTTGATGTAGGAGTGTCTTCTATCTCGCTCCTATCACTACATTTTCTGACATGAGTTCTGGAAACTGATCTTGGGTCTTTTGCAAGAGCAGTACTTTCTCCTAACAGCTGGCTAAGCTATTTCTCTTGCCCAATTGTTGTTTTGGTAACTTCTTACATATTCATGATGAAGCCCCTGTGGACTGCGTAATATGTATTCTCCCCATTTGCAGTTTGTCTTTTCATTGGCAGTAACTTTGACAAGCAAACAACTTAATTTTCACATGTACAGTTATATTTATCTCTTGTTCTACGGGTTGTTTAGGCAGCACATTTTATTGGGGTTGAAAGAAGTAACATAAACAAGAGCGAAAAGTATATCTACATATGTATTTATAGTATTCATAGGAAAGGTGGAGAGGAAGAGAGTTACGGGATGGGGATTTAGAGAAGGGATACAATTTACCTCAAGAAATTGTTTATTGTGATTAATTCAAGGCTAAATCTGCAGTGTCTGCCTCAGGAGGAAGACACAGACAGGAACTAATGTTGCATTTCAAGTTGTCATGAAATCAGGCATGAAACGATCAATGATGCAACTGGGTCTGGGATGATTTGCTGTGAACTGGTCAGAAGAGACCAGTCTTGTTTCAGGTAAATTCATTCGCAGATTAGATGAGACTCATTTACATTTTCCAGAGCAATGTAACTTTACTTAAAATCTACCAATATAAATGTTAATTTCACACAAAATATACCCTCACAGAAATATTCACTATCAATCTGTCAAAGTGTCTATAGACTTTGGCTCAGTCAAACTGACAAGGGAAATTAACCTTGACCAGCCAATAAAGTACTCCTTATATATAAAGCATGTATATAATTTCTTTTTTTTAAAAAAGTTTACTTTGGAAAGCACCCTTTTTGAAATGTGTAAATTATAAAAGAGAAAAGTGTTGTCAATACCAATAAAGCCATAACACACAAAACTTCAGTCAAGTTTTAAAGTCTTGTTTTGATACAAATTATTAATTTGTGTTTGGAGACATTGTAGAATGCCCAAGGAAAAAAGAAGAGGCCTAAATAAAATGCTATAAATTAATAAATGATTATGAAGTAAAAAATGATATAGTTAAAAATCATATAAATTCTTTGAAGACTAATCCATTGTATTCTTTAAAACCTTAGTTGAGATTTTATTCTTACTTTTTCAGTAAAATTTAAGAATCTGACTCCAAAATTTATGTTGATGTGTAGAGGAAACCAATTAAATAGGAATACTATGTAGAAATATAATGTTTGATAGTTAGACAAATGCTAGAGTCATAGCAAGACTGGCTCAAAAGAACAAAAACCAAACATTGGAAAACAAAGAAAACGTAGAAATGCAAACCACTTAACCATAGATAGAATAGTAACGACAGAAGGATGTTTGAATAAAAATGGCCCCTAAAGGCTTTGTGAGTGGCATTATTAGGAGGTATGGCCTCATTGGAGTAGGTATGGTCTTTTTCGAGAATATGTGTCACTAGGGGTGGCCGCTTAGGTTTCAGATGCTCAAGCTAGGCCATTGCTTCACAGTGTCTTCCTGCTACTCTCAGAAATGAACGTAGAGCTCTCAGCTACCTCTATGGAACTCTGTGTGCCTGCATGCTGCCATGCTTCCCACCATGATGACAATGGACTAGAGCTCTGAACTGCAAGCCAGCCCCAATTAAATGCTTTTCTTTGTAAAAACTGCTGAGATCATGGTGTGTCTTCACAGCAATAGAAACCCTACCTAAGACAGAATGTAGTAGGGTAAAGTAGTCTACCTGGTGTAGGGTCCTTGGAAAACTGTGTACATGCATGCAACAAGACTGTAATACTTCTTTACAACTTATTAAATATCAAGTCTCTCGGTATTAAAAACCTTTAACTATCAGTTGTATGTGATGTTTTATAACTTTAATTCCAGCATTGGGAAGCAGAGGCAGAAGGATTTCTTGTATAAGCCCATCTTGGGGTACATAGAAAACCCTGTCACAGAAAACAGAACAAAGCAAAAAAAAATAAATAAAGGCAACCAACCGAACAACAAGAGAAACAAAAAGCCGTAAGCTGTATCAAGGGAGTTTAACATAAAATCTTTAAAAGAAAATTAAGGACATGTCGTAGCTACATTATAACAGGAAAGAATTATTTAAATACATTTAAATACATGCACTAAGTCTCATACCATCTGTTTCAAACAGGAAGATAGTAATTTTTACAACAGTAAGGAAGTTCTGTGATAAATACACACAGACGCTCTTGCACACACATAGCCCAATATAGGACAAAGACAAATCACGGACTAAATGCTCTCAGTATTGTATATATTGATTTTAAAACATGATTAATATATGCAGTTCTTACTGATTAAAATGAAAAGGCAAAACAAGGGCGATTATGGCACACTTTAAAAAAGCAGTTCACACAGGAGGAAGCCCAACCCAACTGCCAGAAAAAAATGTCTGTATCCTCAATGACAGGCCACTATCAGTCACATTTTTAAATATTTCATCCACAATGGATTGGAACAGAAAATGTTATAACATTGAATGGAGGCAATGATATGCTAGCAATTGGACCTTTATAGTTCTGAAGTCAAAATATATCAAAATTGTGATATACTTTTTGATTTTGTATCCAAAATGAACATGATTTTTTTCTTACATGGAAACAAACTTTGATCTTAGTAGAAGTTGAGAAGCTAATAGCCTTAATCCTATTTGTTACGACTAATTATACCCTTTACTGCATAATACAAATATTTTCCTTATAGAGGGCTGTGAAGTAATTGCTGGGTTAGATAGAATACATGAGAGTGGTTACCATACGGCCTTTCTAAAATCTAATGGTAATAACTTCCAAATAATAGCTGTTCTAAGGATGCTGTGTGAGAAATTTGAGACATGTTAGCTATGTTTCAGTGTAAACTGGACAGAACAAGTAAAGGTCTGTAAAAAAGTGTACATCTAGAAACAGAGATTTTTATCTCTAGAAAGGGACTCAAGGACATATGCACTGTGGTACATGTGCAAGGGCACATATAGAAGCATTTTTGTGTACAACTGAAAAACATTGCCCATAACAAGAAGTACATTTCTTCCCTTTTTTTCTTCCTTGATATTAAACACAAGGACCCATTCATACAACAACTAAGTTATATTCCCATTTCTCTTTTAATAATTATTTTGGGAAAGGATATAAGTTTTCACACTATACTTAAACTGTCCACACATCCAAGAAGTCATTGGATTGCTAACTTCCAAAGATTTGGGATTACAGACCTATGTCACCAAGTTTAGCATCAAGATTCTAGTCTATATTGGATTAAAAAGAATCAAATAATAAACACAAAATGTCAAGCGAATAGATTCTGTAAATAAATGTGACAGGAAAATCAAGTGTTTAATCCAAGTACTAAAGTTTTCTATCCTTTGCATAAAGTTTAAAATAAGAAAAGTTGGTCAATGCATCTTAAAGGTAGAAATTACAATAGTTAATTTTACTTGCCAAATCTAGTAAACCACAGTGATCAGCTAATTTCTCATATACTTGCATAAATACTGCTTTAAAGAAAATTAAAAATCATTGACAATTCTACATTGGACAAAATAGTGAGTTTCTTTCTAATATTTTCATTCATGCGTATCATGTACTTTGCTCATATTCAACCTCACACTACCCGCTGGTATCTCTTTGCTCCCTCTATCCTTTCATGTTCAAATTGCATGTGCCTTTTCAAGTGAGTTGTATTTTCTTGGAGACAACACGAAAAGAGGAATGAGAAAAAATTAAATAACAAAAAGCAAAGAATCTGACAGGCTTCTCTGTTGATGCTACTAAATTGCATCCTACCAGGTGGTAAGAGAGATGAGTTGATATAGATGATTCTCAAACAATAGACTCTCTGACTACTGTATGTAGATCCTTGAGATTTGTGGAATCAAAAGTTTCCATTGCTGACCAGGTGCAGGAAGAATCAGTGCCTCACTAATGTCTCCCACTGCATTTCCAGATTGTAAGTACTCTGGCCACACTTATCATGAAAGTATGGCCGTGGGTCCCACTTCCCAGAAGAGCCAGGGCTTTTCCTCATTGTTCTCTATCATCTTTTCTGTGCCCTTTCACTGCTCTTCATATGTTCTATAAGCTTTCTTGATTCCCCATGATCTTTCCCTCTTTTCTCAGAATAAACATTGTTGTTTTTTATCACCCTCTCATGCATGGAGTCACAGGCAGGCAGTTTCTGATCTGCCATCTTACTCCCAAAATCCTGCACAGGCTTTTTTGACATAGGATTAATATTTATGAACCATTGCTCTAAATGAAACAGGCTGATTTCCCCAGTGTGGTAAATTCCATCTGATCAATTCCTTAAAAGCAAGGACTGAAGATTCCAGAAGAATTCAGCCTCCAGATTGCTGCACAAAAATTTTGCTTGAATTCCCAACCTTCAGAAGTATGGTTCCAATGTCAACTCTTATCTGAATGTTCAGACTATCAGCTGGCCTTTGGATTTCAACTATGTTCCTCCCACAATTGTCTGATATAACTTCTTTAAAGATCAGTTCTTTAGTTCTCTCTGTATGCATTTCTCTCTGTGTCTCTCTCCCTCTCTTCCCTTACCCTCTTTCTTTCTTTATGTATGAGCTATTGACCTATGGGCATTTCATACAGTTATATAAACATGCTTTTGTATCTTCTTTTAAATTTTTTGTTGTTAAACTATCATGGAGAAATGTATGTAACAAAATAATAAAGGATTCATATAAGTACTAAGAGATAAGTCCTCCCTCTGCTATGAAGAGGAGGGGTGCATATCATGAGGCTTGTTTCTATTGTGGATTTAAACATATGGTACTTTCTTTTCTGTTTTAGGAAATAAGTCTATATTTTATAAAGCATTTTATAATAGCTTCCAAAATTATTTAAAATATAACATGTATCAATCTCTAAATATATCCCATAAGAACAATACTTATTTTAGAAAGTATAGTAGAGTGTATAGGAACAAAATGGCAAGTGTTTGGAGTGGAATACCTTTAGAGTTGTCTGTAGGACAAAATGATTTTCCTGAAAAAATTTCTGCAAAAATATTAATGGCCAGTCTGTTCTACATAATGAGTTCCATGACAACCAGACTATGTAGAGAGAGCCTGGCTCAAAGACCCACCAAAAAGGAAAAAAAATAAAAGTCCCTTTCTTGTCATAATAAATTATTTGACAATAGGGGAAGTCAAATTCTGTCTATATGTCATACAACATTTACACACATCTTCATTATTACCTTTTTCTTTTGGAATAGTCCAATCTTTTATTACAAATTCAGTGTTTCCATAAAACAAGCATACATTTGGAGAAAAAAGTTGTGGAAAGAATAACTTTTATATATCTCAACGAATAAATCTCACTAAATTTTAAGAAACTCTGGACCCACAGCAGAGAATCAGTGTGAACAGTTAGTCCTGAGAGTTAATTTGCTGTGTTAGTAGGCTATTTGTATTGGCATGATGGTGCAGCATAGCCCTTCAGTATAGCTCCCTTCAGGCCTTGCTCTGTTATTGTGCTCACCTAGATAAGATATCCTTGTCAGTCATGTCACAACCGTCTAAACCACTAATGCCAATTATTCTGCCAACTACTTGATAGTCAGTCTTTTCTTAATTAAGCATCACTTTTAGAAATGCTTTTGCTGCTCCTAAAGCCTAGGTGATTAGCCAAAAAAGTTTACAAGACCTATTGCTGTCAATCATAGATCTAACTCCTAAATCCTGATTCTTTTGGAATTATAATATCTTCCTTTATAGAGTCTTGTTAATATGAAGCTGTCTGATCTTTATGTGTTTATCTGGAGTATGTTTATTACCTGAAAATAATTCATTATGAAGGATAAAGTTGCTGGTCCAAATTTATTTTGTATAACTCACATTGTATAATATTTGTTCTCCAAGCAAAGTTTTTACAAAAATTAATACATGTGCAATGGGAGAATGGCATCTGTTTTTCTTTTGGACTCTTCATATTAGAATTCCATTCAATACCATTTCCAACTCTTAAAGCTGTTAACAAGCTTTAGATTTTCAAATACTTACACCTAAATGGTAGCACATGCTTTCTCATTTGACATTCGCACAGATTTACAAATTACATGTGCTCGATTTTATATTAGATTTGTCATTTTGGTAACTTAACTAAAATACAAACGACAATATATTTATAGGACATCATCAAGCACTGCTCTCCAGCATCCTTTAAAAATAATTATCCTATTGTCATAATTTTAAAGGGCCATTGGCCTTAAAGGTACATGAGTAAGTAGTTGAGAAAAACATAAGAGGAAGATTGTGTTATTACACAATACAAGGACTATCCTGGCCATTCTAAGGCCAATTTGATAAAAGATGAAGCCATGTTGGAAGAGGGACCCTCAATAGAGAAATGCCTCTGCCAGACTGGCCTGTGGACAAGCCTGTAGTTCATTTTACTCGAATTCAATTATTTGAGAATGAATTGATGTGGGAAGACCCAGCTTTCTGTGGGCTGTGATATTTCTGGTCTGGTGATTCTGGATGCTATAAGAAAGCTGAAGAAGCTACTGGGAACAAGTCAGCAAGCAGAATTCCTCCAAAGCCTCTGCATCAGCCCCTTCCTGCAGGTTCCTGCCGTGAGCTTCTGTAGTGATGGAGTGTGATAATGTGTAAACTAAAATACACCTTCTCCTTACCCAGTGCTTTGGGTCATGGTATTTTATCAGAGCCATAGAAATCACAAGGAAGGCAGAGTCATCTTAATAAAGTAAAGGATACTGGAAAATTAAACCTGTACTAAAGGAAAAAAAGGAAATCAAAATAGCTCTTATTTTTGCACTTAATATAATTAGTAATACATGACAAAACACTTTCCATCCAAAGTTATATCAGTAAATGAAACTAACTCAATTTTAATGCACAGTTCAATAACAGAGCAGTGTAACTTTACCTTCATGTGGACAATTTAACTTTAAAGATTTATCAATTGATGCCATGTTTAAATTGGCATCCTGCTGTGTACTGAAAACTTCTATTGCAGTTGTGTCCTGGTTGAGGACGTTTTCATAACATTATGTGTTATGAAGGACACGCTTATGAATGGTTATTTTCAACATTAATATTATTAAAGTTGCAGTGCAGATACAGATGAAACCCCAAGGCATTGCTTTTCAGTTGCTAAAACAAAGCCAGCTATTTTATTATAGAACAAGTGCAACCATTCAACCACATTGAAGTTGAATCTAATCTGACTACTAGCATTAAAATCTTCTTTTCTTTTTCAGATTCATTTATGTTCTGTGAATGAGCATTTGACATACACATATGCATGTGCACCACACATACATAGAGATGCCCGAGGACATCTGAAGAAAGTATCAGATCCCTTGCAGTTGAAATTAACTGTAGTTTTGAATCTCCATGAAAGTTCTTAACTGCGAGCATCTCTCCAGCCCCATCATGGTGTTAATTTGGTTTCAAACCCAAAATTTACCTGTTCAATGATTTTTAGAATCTTCCTAATTGTTCTCTTAAAATACTTTTTGTGATCTCAAAAAGTACTCCCAAGATACTTTCATACGTTACCACTTAATCTTTTTATGTGTCTTAGTCCTCAGCATCTGTTTATGTACTTGGTTGCCCATCTTGGGCATTCAACGTCAAATAATCTCATGTGGTTTTTCGTGTCTGGTTTCCTTCACTTAGCTCAGTATTATCAAGAATCTTTCACAGTGCAGGCTACATTAACCACATTAGCTTTTACAGGTTAGGTAAGAAAATAGTTCATTCTATAAAATTAACAGGACTAAGGACCTGTGACTGACTAGTTCTTAGGTCCTAGGGGCACTACTCTAATTCTGCTAAATGGGAATAATATTAAACTACCCCCTCACTTTTTATATTTATACCCATAGATTAGAGCATCTCTCTAGAATATCTAGGGGGTTTTCTTTTTTTCAGTAGATGGTGATGAACAAAGAGACCCACAGGTGATTGACATGAGGAATCAGAAAGACTAAAGTGTTTTCAGTTCTCCCTGAGAACTCAGGCTCAGGAATTGCCATGAAAGAGGAGACAGGAAGATTGTAAGGCCCAGAAGTAGTAGACATCTGCAGCAAATCCCTATTTGCTGAACATTAAAAGCACACATGAGCTCAGAGAAGCTGTGATTGCAGGTACAAGATTTGAACAAGATCAAGCCAGTAAAAATCTCAACGTGGATGGGGTTGGGGCTCTGAATTCCCACCTCTTCTGAAGAGCTATTGGCACTTTATGGAGGCTAGAAGAGGGAGAATCAGTTCTGTTCAGGGATTCTGCCCCTAATAGACTACCTAAGCACCAGCAGATGGTCATATACCCATGTGTTAGGGCAACTGAGGGCACTCGGTGGGTTTTTCTTTTTTCTTTTAAAGATTATATTCTCATTAGTGAGGGCAATGTGGTTGGAGAACAGTGAAGAAATGGTCAGAGTGAAAATAGATGGCTTAGGTTAATACACATTTTACAGATGTATGAAACTGTCAAATAATAAATATGTTACTCTCTTTACAGTCAAATTCACTGCTATATTTTCTGAATTTCTTTTGAAATTCCTATAATTTCATACTCTACTCTGAAGCACGCTAGCACAGTAGGTAAGAACAATTCAGGGCATCAAATTGACCCACTTCACCAGTTAAAATTTCATCTAGTATAGTTTATTGTGGTATTGCTAAAAATTAAATATCCCAGATTGTTCTTTCAGTAAAATATAAGTCTTAATTTTTATTTCTTCATTTTAAAAAGAAGCTTTTGTTAAGCTAATTAATTTTTATTATTTTCACTCAGATTTATATCTTCCTAGAAGTTATATTAAGTGAATCAAAGAGAATGTTCTGGAGTTTAAGTGGCATTTATTATAGTCCCTCCTGCAATTGTAAATACTGCCTTGTTTTCATACCTTCTTTTGTCTTCTTCCTTCCTTCCTTCCTTCCTTCCTTCCTTCCTTCCTTTCTTTCTTTCTTTTTGTTAAAACATATATATATGACACAGACCTAGTGGGAAATATAGTTCAAACTGTGAGATATTTTAAAATTTAAATGGTGTTACATGGCAAATAATGAAATTTAAAAGCCTGCTTCTGCGATGCTTTACCCATGACCAGCCTCAGAGATTCATAGCTCTTCCCGAAACATCATTTCAGAAGCTGAAATATGTGATGATACTGAGAAAAAAAAAACCCGTGTTTTACTGCTGAACAGAAGTAGACATGAATCCAGGTTCGGTTGCTTACTGAATTTGTAGTCTTTAGTCAATTGCTTACCTTTGTTAAACACAATTCTATATCCCTCTGTTAAAAAAAGCATAACAGCCACAAGACTTTGGAACAGATAAGAGAGAGTTTTAAAAACTCCCATTCTGAAGTTGGACACCAGCTCTCCACTCAGTAGTAGGGTAGATTTTTCCTAACTGGGTTTTTATAAAACTGAAAGTTTACCAATTTAAGGGTGTTTAATTTTTGGTTGGATCTGCTATGTTTCCTTAAAAATTACTAATCAAAACCACTTACCTGAATTGTTTGGAGAAATGTGCTCAAAAGGTCATTTACCTTCAAGAGAACTTTAAAGATAGAAGAAACATACAGGAAAGCAGTGTGCTCCCAAGATCTCATTACCTATGATTTGAGGGAATGAAGAGGAAAAAGGATGGAGAAATGTCAACAGCAGATGCCAGCTGAGACTCATGGAAGAAATTTGAGAAAGAAGAACAAAAAAATTGCATACTATAACTCTTTCTAGGAACATAGTTGTTAAAAATTGTGGATTTGGAGAAGGGATTGCCAAAGTACAAACAAACAATATACATACATGTATAGATACATATATGTATAGATATACATGTACATATACAAACATATGTATGTGAGTATGTATATGGTTATAGTAGAATAAGAGTCTCTAAAGTCTGAATTTATTATTTTAGTTTTTAGCTACATTGAGTGGCAATTTTGTATCCATCAGTTTACTTATTGGTTAAAAGGGAGTATGATTTTCACATTGACTCCTTCTAACTAAGATCAAAGAGGGTGATATGCATAGATATTTCTTATTGTTTCTAAATTATAAATTAGTGTAAAGAATTGGTATATCCAGGACGCAGATGTTATGGATTAGCAAAGATGAGTGAAATGTGTCACATGTATATAGAAAAGTTTTCTTCTGCTCATTTACTTTATTCTCTGCAGGAACAGGCTGTCTATTAGTCAAAATAACACTAGCAGTTACACTAGAAAAACCCTCAGGAATCTCAACAGTTTGGCACAAGGAAGAAATGCCGAAGAGGTGGCAATGTTATTACAAAGCCATGGTGACAATCCTGTTATATGATATTGATCAGGTGTCTGGATCATAATACTGCACAAGTAAGGGTTTTATGGGTGACAGTGTTTTGAGGAGATAGAGATTAATATCTTGACAGGAATCCTGGAAGATTGAATGATACATTATTAGTTTACCTACTATAAACATGTAGGAAGTATGACTTAGAATAAAGAAGTGCAATGAGCTTTGTTATTGTGATGGACCAGAGGAAGGAATAGAACAATTGATGAAAACAATACTGATGTTATTTTGAATATACTGAGGGTGGAATACTCACCAGAGAAGTGTGTTTTATGGGAATGGGCAATAAAGATACTTTTTATTTGAGCCATGGGGCAGGTGCAGGTAGGAATGTCAGCATCTCTAAAATATTCTATTCTTGCTGTTCACTTCTGGTCAGGCATGAGTAGAACAGAAGGCAGCAGAATTTGTTAATTAGAATGTAGATTTAACATCATAGCAGAAGCATGAGACTTAGCTTAATTGACAGAATCTGGGGAACACATCTTATAGAAAATAAAAACCTCAGACAAACACCAAAAATTGACCTTCCAGGAATCATGGATATGGGTAATAAAATACCGAATTCTCAAGTGTATACCATTGTGCGTAACTGAGAATGATTTAAAAAATGCCATCAAAACATGGAACATTAATTAAAGAAGGAGGATGAGCCCTTACTCAGTTCCAGGTTCTGAGCCAATACCTAGCACTGGAAACAAATCTCATGTCTCTGACTAGGGAACTAACCCCATAAAGGAAGTTCTACCCTTATGACCTAATTGCCTTCTAATTTACCAAATACCATTACACTGGGGCTTAAGGCACCATCATCAAATTGTAAGGGATCACAATGAATATGTATCAGTTGTTAAATAATTCTATGTCTAGAATGACCACCAGGAAGCTTATTTTGAGATGAGCCTGTGCCATTAAAATACGCAGGCACATTAAAGGATGGCAAGGGTATGATTCTCTTGTCTTCAAGTAATACTTGAGGGTTTAAGTAAGTCATCAACTTAGGTACCACAGAGCTCAGGTCGCTTTCCATTGTAGTAACTCCATATGTTCCCATAGCAATATAGCAAGAGGGTCATTAGCAACTAGCTGAAGAAGGAAGTACTCCCTTCTTGGTTCACAGATGAAATTGGTTGTTATTTGGGCACAAACAATAAATGTATGTTAGGCACAAGGTGATAATATTTGGGGATGGTTTTGAAACAAGTGCATTTTCTCAGTCAGTGAGGATGTGAATGGCTCTAGTCTTCTCTCATTTGAAATGAAAATACCAATAACCTAGTTAATTATTTAATGAAGTTGAAGAAAAATGATTGTAAGACAAGGAAAGATTTGGTAGATGAATGTGCTTAGCCTGTGGAAGTCACTAATACATGGTAAAGACTTGTATTACCTGTAATACCCCCAAAATATCCACACAGTGAAAGAATCACTAAGCTGTTACATAAACAAATGCCCGCAGCTACATTAGCCAGTCTTTGCTAATGACCTTCTTTACTCCTTTCACCATCCAAGGAGGCATAACTATTTCTAGAGGGTGAGTTTCTAGAAAGATCTTTGTGCTTAAGAAAACATATGTAAGTCTTCACCTTAAGACCAGTCTTTAGGGTTTTAGAATGAAGTCTTTTTGCCCCAGTGAGGCAGCAGGGATAAGGGAGTGTTCTAGGCTGATAGAGGCAGTGGCAGAAAAACAACCATCAGACACATTTGGCAATGAAACTACAAATGATACCTCCATGCTGGTCAATTCTGCATCCCTACTTCTGCATTTGGTTTATTCTGTGCTCTTTTGCCATTGAGATGTAATGTGGATGTCTTTATTAGCCTCAGAAATACAAAATCTCACAAAATTGAAAGTTAAGTAAGTCCTCTATATAATTTTCATAAAGGTGATTTTATACAGAAAGGTGATTTATGAGGAAAAGTAGGAGATAGCTAATTTTTTCCTTTCACTGTTATTTTGTAGGTAGTTGGGTGTATCTTTCCTTCCCTGTTGTATTTCAAATTTTATTTTTAATAAGGTAGAGATTTAAATTATTCAAAAATCATACTCCATGTCTGCATTCATTAAGTTTCAATTCCCAGAACACTGAGCTCTAACAATCCCTTCATAGCAAAGAGGTCTGTGATCTGCCCTTTATAAGAAGATGTGGAAAGTAACTACTCCATTCTCAGCAAGTATGGAGTCTTATAGGCTATACCCAAGAGGATCTGGACTGAGTGGGGAAGCTGCTTTTACAGCTACAACTTCCCATTATTTGAAGCTGGGTCAAGTGTAATCTTTAAGGACCCACTGTAGTCATCATCTATTTGTGGTTGATTCTTGTAGTTAACCTGCATGGCTCCTGAAGGGATAACTATGTGTTTATTCTTACTATTAGTGGAACAGGAGTTAAATTTATTCCTATTGTAAGAAGCAGTAATCATATTAAAAGTCACCTGGTAGATAGTTTTGGTCCCTTTTTTCTTAGGATTACTGACATGCATGTTCACCAGGAAGTTCACAAAGAAATAAGGCAGAGTAACATTCTGATTAAATAGTGTACTGCCATGGTAGCACTCCCTTGTCCCTATTTGGCTTCATAAAATAGGGAATTCTGCAGAATGAAGTATAAATACTGTGGTGGTTTGAATAACAATGGTCCCCATTGGCTCATAGATTTGAATGTGTGTCACCAGAGCATGGAACTTATGAGGAAGTATATGGCCTTATTGGAGTAGGTGTGGCCCTATTGAAAGAAGTGTGTCACTGGAAGTGGGCTTTGATGTTTTAAAAGTTCAACCCAGGCACGTGACTTTCTCTCTTCCTGCTGCCTGCTTATCCAGATGTAGTATTTTTGATTCCATCTCTATACCATGTCTTCCTAGGTGCTACTATGTTTCCTGCCATGATGATAATGGAGTAAACTTCTGAAACAGTAAGCACGTTCTAAGGAACTGGTTTCTTTTATAAAAGTCACTGTGGTTATGATGTCTCTTCATGGCAATAGAACACTGACAAGGAATTTGAAAGGTGAAAATATTTACTAGTGTCATGTGACTATCACATTATTATGTGGTTGAATATGTTGCATGGAGTATATATTGAATTATTACTTATTTTAATAAATAGCATAAGCTTGAGAAGCCAATAGTAAAAGTTCAAGTATCTTAAATTTGATAAACTCTAGTTTCTTCACTTGCAAGATAAATGCCAACATACCTCATAATAATTACACTGCATAGTAGTTTCCATTCAATTCAATAACATAAATCATAGAAATGAGTTATATTAAGAAGTAGAAATATAACTGCTGCATTTCCAATACATGCTTACTTCATAGATAGCCCAGCTTGTGTTCTAGATCATAGCAATGAAGCAGATATTGCAATAAAGCAAGTTATGTGATTTGTAATTTTGTGCCTAAATTCTCCATCATACTACAGTTTGCTTAGGGTTCAATGTAATTGTTATTAAAATAATGTGCATAAGTTCACTTAAATATTTTATGGTAAAAAGCTGTAAACTTTCTATTTACCAAACTACAATATTTGTAAAGCAGAATTTAAATTGAGGTATGCTTTCTCCATAAAATGTCAATTTATCAGGAGCAAATGGTTTCTGTCAAATATGTGAAATATAAACTTTTAATATCATGATACAGCATTTTGCTGCTTTTAATATTAGAGACTTCATTTTTTATGTTGTCTGTTTCTAGCCTCCTTTTTATTGCATTTGTTTTCTATGGCTGTCATAACAAATTTCCACCAATAGAAGGGACTCAACAGCGCAAAGTTGTTTTCTCACAATTCTAGAGACCACAGGCCCAAGATCAATGTCTTAAACTGTTTTTTATCTTCTCCTCCATTTCCATCCCCCTTCCCCCACTCCCCCTCCCTCTCCAGTCCAAAGAGCAGTCTGGGTTCCTGCCCTGTGGGAAGTCCAAGGTCTTCCCCCATTCATCCAGGTCTAGGAAGGTGAGCATCCAAACAGACTAGGCACCCA
>LOEQ01007809.1:0-13373 GCA_001685075.1 Bramus lutescens | reverse complement strand
TATTAACCAATGAAAGTAACACATAGACAGATGACCCTCCTACATCACTTTTCTGTTTCAGAATGCTTACTGTTGTCTTTCATTTGCATTGCCTACCTTTCTTCATCATCCATTCATCCATCATTTCTTAACTTCAAATGTTATTTCATCAAGAATATCTTCTCCATAGATTTTCACACTATGCATTTTTTCTTTAATTCTGACTCTTGTATCCATCTATACTTTCTTTCTTTTCTTCTCTTTTTTTTCATAGACAGGTTCTTTCCATGTGACTCTAGCTGAAACCCACTATGTAGATCTTGAACTCAGAGAGAGCTTAGAGATATGTTGCTGGATTAAAGGCCAACGCTTTTAAAACATGTATCAATATATACATAAGCACATTTGTATTTATTGATGTAAACATGTATAGGCCTCTAATAATAGAGTATAAATCCTATGAAAGTAAAACATTATTCATCTTGTTCAGTAGAATACAAAAAGGGGTTAAAGGCAGGACATGGCCTATTCTGATTTTTATACTTAATGAGAAAAATCAATGCCAGATATTTCCACCCTAAATGCAACTTTATTTATGATCCTTCATTGTTGAAAAAAGAAATAAAATACTAATATGGCTAGTTATCATTGTTAATTTGACATAATTTAGAATCTTTATGGAAACACACCTCTGGGTGTGTAGGTGGGGATATAACCAGTTGTGTTCAACTGAGAAAGGATGACCCACCCTGAAGTGTGAGGCACCATTTTATGGACTACACGATAAGAAGGTGCAATGATTTATCTCTGAGCATAATAATTTATCTCTCTCCCTGCTTTCTGACTGTAGAGATAACGCAACCAGTTACCTGCCATGTCTTCTTCATCACGGTATATTCCATGTGTCCAATTCCTTTTCTCCTTTCCTCTATAAATTGCTTTTTTCAGGCTTTTGTTATTTCCATGGGAAAAATAACCAATACAATGTATGCTCGCATATTGTTGTTTTAATATTTTTCAGCTGCTTTAAAAAAATTTATAGGCTGAATCATTTTCTGCTGAAAATAGAAACATCTATGAGGGTTGAGAGATGCATTAGTCTATGGGTATAATGATAACTCATTAGAAATTACTTTTATACTATGTCCACTTACCAGATTAATAGTAGCTGGCTCTCACCTAGGGCCTGTAATCTGTTTGGCCATAGTTTCTTGGCCTTATAATGATGACATATATTGGTTTCTTCTTGTGGAGAGGGATTTTAAATCTAGTCAGATAATGGTTGATTATTCCCATACTGTTCATGCAACTATTACTCAAGATGACAGGTCTTGGTGGGCCAGCCATTAATTTAGATTCAAGAGTTCACAGCTGAACAAGACTGATGATTCTTTTTCTCTTCTGGAAACACACATAGCCCCATCTCACACTATGAAAAGTGTCCAGTACAGATGAAGTTTCTAAGTCACAACCAGTTTGATTTGTCTATAGTCTGTGACTCAACTATGTGGTGTCTTTCCAAATAAGTCTTACCATCACATTCTTGAGTGTAACAAAGAGTTATTGAAAATCCATTAACCCTTTTGCATGTATTTTAGGGTAAATGTATTTTACGTGAGTGGTCTACCCTTTGAGTGATTTGGTCTATCTGCTATAGAGTTACTGTAGTCCCTTGCTTTTAAAATATTAATCCTTTATTGATCACATAATTTCAATATTAATAATTTGTCTTTTCCTTTAGTCATTTCTTTTAGTGTGAAAAAACTGTTCAGTTTGATGCAGTCATAAATCTATTTTTGTGTTGTTTGCCTTTGTCATCACTTTTCTTCTAGGAATTTTACAATCCATGCCTCAGTTTAACAACTTATTTCATTTGGGGTTAATATTTGTATATAGTATTAGATAAGGTTATAATTTGTTTTTTTTTGTACATGAATACCCAATTTTTCTAAACACCATTTTTGAAAAGGTTATCATTTAGTCACACTGTATTTTGTGGGGAATGTTTTTGCTTTTTTTTTCTGGACACAAAAAGAAGAACTTGCTAGGCAAGCATTCTACCACAAAGCTATATCACCAGCCCCAAATCTGTACAATTTTGGAAATCAGTGGACTTAACATTTAAGTTTGTTTCTGAACTTTTGATAGCCATATTGTGGTTTGCTTCCCTGTGTCCTTAAGTACTATATGAATTCCTGTGGAATTTCTTAGGTTCCAAGTTGCTAAAAGATTTGAAAATGCTTACCGGTAGAATTTTTAAAATGATATTTAAGCTTTACTCTAAACAAACTTATAAATAAATAAAAATACCTCAAACCAAAATTACCCAGACATAAAGTCAATAAAAGTAAATGGACTTCTATACAGTTAGAATGGAAACTCTGGAACAGAAGTTCCCTGCAGGTAGATTTGAATTGTGTGTACCTATAGGTGGAGTTTCCTGTCCCACAGCTGCTCACTAATAATCACCCAGAGGCTCAATATTAATTGTGAATGCTCATCTGATAGCTCAGGCTTGTTACTAGCTAATTCTTTTAGTTTAAATTAACCTTTATCTCTTATCTGCTTTGGTTTGTTTCTTTGTTTTCTACACATCCTGCTTCATCAGCAGCTGGCTAGTGTCTCCCTGACTCTGCCTATCTTTTTTCCATAGTTCTCTGTGTCTGGCTGTCCAGCCTATACTACCTGGCAGGCTACTGATATGCCAGCTTTTTATTACCCAATGAGAGTAGTACATATTCACAGTGTACAGAAGAATTATTCCACAGCTCGTACCTGCATCTAAACTTCTCTATTTAGTCTAACAGCTAAATAAACTGACCCAGGGAAAAAACCTTTATACTTCATGTTTAATTCCTTAAATTATAGCACAGTGTGTTTGGAAGCCAAGATGGGGCTTGAGTTGAATGACACAGTAAAACATGTATTTGAGTTGTATCTATTTCATAACCAAAAGCTAATAATTATATTTGTTACTCAATCATATCCTCAATAGAGAGAATTCATTATGTTATACACAGATACACTAGGATGTTAATGGAAATAGTTTTCATGAAAAGTCAAAATATTTATTACAACACTGAAGTTATTTCTCAGAAATCATCATTTGATATATATATGGCATATAAACACATTCATATAAACTTGCATGTGTCTTATTGGCAAGAGTTTCATTTATCTCTATTACTCAAAAGTGACAGTGTTTAATGAAATAAAACTAACTGACCATATCAAAGAAATTCCAGCAAAATACTTGCATTTCTCTCTCAAAACCTTTTACAGTTTGAATGAATGATCTCTAATATCTTTTTGCTTCAAAATAAAAATGATTAATATGTACTTGCAAATATTTTACTGAAAATATGAAACATTTCTTAACTGCATGCTTTTCATATATCCATCAAATATTCTTACAAGTAGTGATTTTATAAAACTGTTTGATAATTTATATACATGCTCACATAGGTGTTGTAATCAAATAAGTAATATATAATATATAATACACAGAATACTATATATTGTACAAATATAAGAATCATTATTTGTATATGTACACACACACCCCCACACATACATAGCAGATATGTCTCATTGTTATGAAAAGTCCTAAGTTCTTAAAACATTTTAAATGCCATATTCTGTTAGTCTTTGAAAGGTTTGAGTAATACCTATCTAGCTGACATGTATTTCTGTACATCTAGAAAACCTAACTAATATTACTACAAACTTGATTATTATAGATGACTATCTATTAACCTGTATTTTTAATTATGCATTGTATTTTAAATAAACTGCACAAACACAATGCCTTAATCAAGATCATTAATATACATATAATAAAACTGACCTTAAATTTGTATCAATAAACCAAGACCCATATCTTTGCAAAGTGTTCATCTTCATAGCATACCCCCTTTAGATGTAAACAAACATTTATAAACAGTATTTGGGAATTTTGGCATAGCTCTTTCTAAACTGCTTCTTGCTTTTCGTTGAGTAAAGTAATTTTGTGGTTCATGGAGAACTTCCTTATTTACCTGTTTGTTTCACTAGTTTGGTCATTGATCTTTTTTAAGAGTAGAGCTCCAAAAACTTTTCTCTGGAATTTAATATTTCTCATTTTCTTGGGCTTTGGGTGGTTAGGAACTATAAGCTCCTGGAGGTGTCATAATAACTTATTTCCTTACATGATTTTTGTTTGTGCATCTGTTGAGATTGGGGTGTCTCTCTGTATTTTTTCATTCTCTCTATTCTTTGTGTTTGCTTGTTTTATTTTACACAAGTCTTCATGATGCGCTGTCTTCATTTGGATTTCTGTTTCTGGTGCTATTTAGGGGGAAAGCCAATTTTGACAACAGTTATGATGATTTGACATCAGCCTCTTTGTGGTTTCTCAGTAGAAAAGCCATATATACTTAACTGTGACCTTCACAAGGTTCTGAGACAGCAAAACAAAGGAACTGGTCCTGAAAAAATGTAATTAGTAATTTTATTGAACAAAGAATATCAATACTTAAGCAGTAAAGAGAGGAAGAAATAGGAACAGAGAAAGGGAATAAAATATGAACAAGAGGGAAAGGATTATATGTTGGAATTATGAGAAGTTATAGAGAAAACAACACAGAATGGAACAACTAAAAAGAGTCATAAAATGATCTTCAGCAGTGCTACAAGCTGACACAAAATAGTTAAAACTGCATGCATATAATTAAAGTTTAAAAGTGGCAATAAAAATTAAAAATAAAAGATCTTTGTTCATCTTTTGTGACATGAGGGGCTGCTTGTTGGAGTTTCTGTCCTGCCCAGTACCTCACAGCTGGCAAAAAGAAAATCACACAGCGATCTCCATAAGATTATAAACTGATTGGCCCATTAGCTCAGTCTTCTTATTAGCTCTTGTAGCTTTTATTAACACATTATTCTTATCTATGTTAGCCACGTGGCTCAGTACCTTTCAGCCGGGCAGGTNACTGATTGGCCCATTAGCTCAGTCTTCTTATTAGCTCTTGTAGCTTTTATTAACACATTATTCTTATCTATGTTAGCCACGTGGCTCAGTACCTTTCAGCCGGGCAGGTTACTCCTTGCTTCTCAGTGGTCTGGGCTGGAATGGGAGGAATGGTCTTTCTCCTTTCCAGCATTCTCCTGTTCTCATATCCCCGCCTCTACTTCCTGTCTGGTTGACCCACCTCTACTTCCTATCTGGCCAATCAATGTTTTATTAAAATACTTGATTGACAGAATACAGACAAATCTCCCACACCAATCTTTCTAGTTGGGATTGTGTGGCCTCTCCACAACCCTTCCCCCTCCATATCCTGTGTATGGTACTGCATGTGGGAATAGCTGTTGATCTTAATTCAAACACATTAATTGGGTGAAAATGGGTTCCATATAGTTTTCTATTTTCTTTAGGAATTTCCTCATCTGAAAATTCCTGCCTGCCCATTACAGTGTTGTCTCTGGCATGCTTGGGAACTTACTTTCTCCAGGAGGCTCTCTGAATTTGTGTGAAGAAACAACTCATGATTTTTCTGATCTTTGACACTGTAGGGTCTCTTCAGATTTCAGTTCTGTGTGTGTGTGTGTGTGTGTGTTTGTGTGTGTATGTGATGTTCGTTGTCAAAGAACAATCATCCTCACCATGGGTGAATCATGTTTTGCATACTCTTTAAAATAATATTTATTTTATTTTTTGAATTGCAATTAAACAACCCCAAATCCCTCCCTTTCCTTCATCTTTCGAATAGGACTTCCCTACATTTTCAGTCAATGGTGGAAGATTCCTTTTCAGGCTAATCACTCTTGGGGCATTTTAGACTCACTCTTAGCTTCAGGCTTCCATTATACACTTGATCTTAAGTTTCCAGAGTCAGCACTGCTGCCTATGGTCCATGGGCATGTCTCCATGGCCAGGCTAGACTTTCCTGAGTCTCCATTCTTATAGCACCTGTGTTCAGGAGCCACTAAACTTTAGCTACTCTTGTCAGCAGTCTAGTGTACCAGGAACTAGCTGATGGTTACTTATTTGGAGAAGGCATTTGAGATCCCAATATTCAGTTATTAACTTCTATTGCTCTTCCTATCACAGCAATGGACATTCTTATTTTTTTTTGTTTGAGGTCATGCAGATATAGTTCATAAACTGATAGTATCCAAAAGTGTTAAATATGGTTCATAAAGCAAAAGAATCCATGTTTAATGGACCAAATGAAAGTATAGGAATAATATCTTATCAAATACAGATTTCTGATAAAATATGTAATTTACAGAACAAAACATAAAAAAGTTCTGGGGTTGATTAAATGAAGAATTCTAGACAGTGGTACAGTAGTAGACTCCAGCAGGCAGAAAAACCAGTGAATTTGATGGTAGAACATTATCAACCTTTAGCAATGAAAACATTTTAAAAAATTAAAAAGAATTAAAAATAAAAAATAAAAACAAAAAATAATGAAGATGAGAAATAAATATAGCTTCAGAAACGCTATGGTTGTTACCCCAAAGTGTATTCATACACATAGTGAGAATTGCAAGAAGAAACCAGAGATAGAGAAAAATATTTTAAGAAATAATAAAAATAGGATTTCAGGGTTATATGGCTATAATTTCCCAGCACCACATAGAAAATGGGATCTCCATTATCTGGCATAAGTTCCTATTGTCTTTGTTGTGAATCACTAGTCTGTAACTGTGAGTTGACTCTGGGCATTCTGTTCCCTTGGTCTGTGTGCTGGCTTTTATGCCACACTGTTTTACTGTAACTTTTAAAAAAATTAGTTTTATTTCAGATTTTTAATGCCTCTACGTTCAATGTTTTTGTTCCAGATTGCCCTGGTAACTGAATCTTATCAGCAATATAAAAGCTCATCAATAGGACAGAATTAAAACTATAATGTGATCAGCAACTCTCCTTCTAGCTTATAGCCATAGAAAATTATGTCAGCACATCAAGGAAATATTTACCCACACAGCAATATGTGGAATCAACTAGATGTTGATCAATATAAGAGTAAGGAATGCATGGTTTATGAATGTAAGATTACTAAATTACAAAATAGTAATGTGTTACCATTTTCAGCAAAATGGGTGGAACTACAGGTATTTTATGTCAAATTAAATAAAGCAGACACATACATACAAGTTATTGCATGGCTTTAATAATAAATATTCTTAATAAAATACCAATCAAAATATATAATGGTGATCACCAGAAGCTCAGCTGAGTTGGTAGTATGGGGCTTAATAAGAAATAGGATAGTTGGTAATGTAGCACAAAAAGATAAAGTAATAAATAAAACACTAAGGTTAGCACCATGCTTAGTCACTTATTATTTACTTTATAAATAATTGGAGCAAAGCAGTTCACTCCAAATACAAAGTGATGAAAAAGAGAAGTAATATTAATTACTACAGCTTGATCATTTTATATTATATTAACACTTAGAAGTATCACACTAGACTGCATAATTATGTGTAATATTATATATTGTTCAAAACATTTGGAAAATTATTTAAAGATAGGAAGTCAACTGCTATGATTTGATAATTTTGTACTATATACTTGTGAAAGTTATTTGGAAACCCACACATTTACTAAATTAAAATAAAGGTAGATGAAGTCTATTAGTAAAGATATAATAAAAGAAAAAATTTCAAGTTATCTATCTGTCAAGAAGTTCTTTTGATTTCCAGAAGAACAATCTCAGGCATAAATGCTTTCATACATTGAACCATGTATGACTCAAAGAAACATCATGTTACAGAGAATTATTATAAATCCCCAAGATTGTGAGCACATAAAATATGATTTTTAAAATGACAGACAATCTAGGGATGGTGGCTGTGATAATGTCACTGTCAGAGCTTACCCTTCATAGCGAGAGAAGACATGTTTATTTACTATTGCTTAAGTTCTTAGCTTCCCTTTCTCTTTCCAGAGTCACATCCTTTGTGAAAAGAGACATTGCAGGAACAAGGTGGATCTAAAAGCTGAGAAAAGGTCAACAGAATGGCAGGCACTTGTTCATGCAATTTCAGATGGGAATTGGTCAACAAGAAATTATAATTCGGATACTAATATTAAATGCAAAAAATTAGCATTATTCTCTCAAGACACACTGTGACATTTACTTTAATAAGTTTGGAAATGAAAGGACAAGCTTGAAGAAAATATTTTTGTCTCCTTGGTACTCCTCTTAACTATCATAAAACTTTAGGTGCATATTCATTCTTTGGATTGAGTTGTACACTTTCAAAGGCAAGGCTTTATTCACACACAATTAAATGAAGAAAGATAAAAACTCTTGTTCACTGTGTTTACTATGTACTTTGGTATATCATGTAGACAAAATTCCTGCAGAAGTAACATTCTAATGCCGATAGCAAAGCATAAACAAGCAGGATGGTGTTTACAATAAGATTTCAGGTGTTGACAAAAATAATATGTGCATAATTTATGCTACACAACAAATAGGAAACTGAACTAGTTCTCTTGTTGAAATAACATTAACAATTTTAATTCGAAATATTTAAATAATATGGGTCCCATGAGCATACACATATGACAGGCTTATGATGCCAGGCCATATAAAACAGGTCATAGAACTTGGATGAAATTCAGCAACTTCTTTGAGAAAAAGCATTACAGTTTTAAAGTTATAAATTACTTAAAGATAAATCTCTTTATCCAAGTAATTATATATGCTACTTAGATGGATACCTGTTTTTCTGAGGAAGGTTCTGGTACTTTAAAATTTTAACCTTGCAAAATACAGTTTAAAAGCGTGCTTTCACTAAATGAATAATACTGTATTTATGTTTTCTGGAAGGATAAAATCAGCCTTAAAATTCATAAAACTCTTTATGCCCTTTGTCAGTTTTCTGATCTTTGAACTTTTGAAACTTTGTAAGCTTCAGATAATATATTTGAATAATAAAACATAGCACTTAATGTTGTTTTATGCATGGAATAAGATGATCATAATGCAAGATACTTTACACAGTGCCAGGAATATAATAAATTTTAAAAATGCTTATTAGTAGTAAAAGCAATAACTAATGTTGCTTAATTTCTAACAGATACAATATTCTTATTCTTACAAAAATTATCCTTTATTCTTCCAGTTTTATTTCAAGATGTTTAGCTATCTTGGTTATGTGTAGCCACTCATCAAATTCAACCTGATCTGAACATTTAATAAAGAGAGTAAGGTTTCAAAAAATACTAATAAAAAATCTGATTATAGTCTTTGTGATTATCTTTGTTGGTTGAATGCTCCACTGAATTCTTATACAATTGTTACTCACTAACTCTGTTTTCTTTGAAAAATGATTGTATGTTGACTTGTAGAAAATTTTTGATTATTGGAACCCTTGTCCCTTACAGCTTTTATGTTTATTTTGTTTTGTTAAGAAAAATAGAGTACTACTCAGATGGCTCTAAGGAAAAAGGTGTTTCTTGCCAAGCCTATCTACTTGAGTTTGACTCCCATAACTGATAGCATGTGAATGTGCTGGGGGATGACTCTGTAAGGCATTTGCTGTGTATGCAGGCCAGCCTGAGTTCAAGTTAGCAGCATCAACGTAAACAGATGGACAGTCCACACCTGTTACCCTGCTGCTACTTTATTTACTATTATGATCAACTCGATGTAACTAGGAATTTTGACTAAAAATTAACTCTTTATCCCTCGGTTGCTTTTGTCAGATTGTTTTACCACAACAGGAAGCAAAGTTGAGACATTCTGTCTCAAAAAAAAAAAAGATGGAGCATGGTATGGAGGCTTGACTCCTTGGTGATGTGACTAGAATTCTTTGAACTTATTATATTCCCTTTCATTCTGGAGATGCTGACTGGACCAAATGATGTAGTAGTCTTGGGGATATTTTCTTAGTAAGAGCATGTGGCAATATCTTTAACTGTTGGGAGTGCATTTTTCTGGAAGCTGCTATTCTCTAAATCAGGGTTTTTGTTGAATAGCCAGGGTGAAAATGAGAAGAGAGTAAGATGATATTATTTGGTATATATGTGTGAAGGAACATGTGTTCTTGGTCTCTATCAGATATATTTAATTATTGAGAAATGAGCAGATTTTATTGCTTTGACCTAAATAATATATAAAATCTTTACTGGATTCATAATCTGTGGTATTATTGAGAGATTGGTAGAAAGTAAGAAATATGGCTTATTCAGGTTAGTTGTAGGTGTATCATATGTCTACCACCATTGTGAACTCTGTTTCTCAGCTACCATGAAGTGAATCACTTCCTCGACCACATGGTCCTATCACAATAATTTTTGTTCTACCTTACCAGGAACTCATGACAGTAGATCCAGTTGACAACAAGTTAACCTCTGCAACTGTGAGCCAAAATGTATCTTGATGTAAAGAAACAGATATTGTCAGACATCTTGTCATAACAATTCAAAGTGATTAACACAGATTGAATAGAAGTAGGGATATCACTATTAACATTACTAATTTAATGGCAGTTACTGTGTACTATCCCCCAAATATGTTTTTATACTAATGGTCTTGGAGTCTTAAAATTTCAAAATATTATATCCAAAGAACAGTGCAATGATTCCACTAAACCCTATGTTAAAAAATTAAAGTCGGCCCTGCCACTGTGTTCAATAGGCAGCGAATGAAGTCATGGAGTCACTTGGTTTGTTCCTGTGATTGATCCTAATTAACAAAGAGGGATGCTACAACACAGTGACAGTGAGGAAGTGTAGTTTTAGTAAATGGGAGATAATATATTTTATGATTAAAGTAAGTGGAAAACCAAGCACATAAATTCAGACATGACTGCTGAATGGTACAAAGGCAAAAGGAGTAAAGTCACCTTGACAGGCAAGGAAACCTAACCAGTTAGTGTGCTTGCTGGAAACAAAATGTATAGAATGTTAGTGAAAGATGTTAAATGTAGGCTGTGACTGTATGACTGCTTGTATAAATGAAGGCCATAATAGTTATGAATATTTTTTTTATTTTGGTAGGAATGTGTTTTTTATGTGCGTATGTACAGCATATGCAAAAGCCAAATTTTCTTTCTGGAAAGGTAGGATGGAGGAGATGGAGAAGGGTGGAAGGATGTGAAAGATATAGATGCAGTACTCACATATGCAATTCTCCAAGAATATTTTTAAAAATTATTCTATGTTGTCTTCCTACTAAATCATCCACCTCTTAGTGTACAATGTCTTTTTTCCTTTGGTCTGTCAAAAGCAAATGATTATATGAGTTTTGGAATTTAGAGAAGATGAACATTTAAAATTACCTTAAAGTATTTAAAAAATGTTTTCCTTTACATTCCAACTCTTGTTTAGTTTAAGTATGTGCACATTTTCTCCATTATATTACATATTACATACACTATGTGTTACATATTACAAATATATAATACCTCATTTATTTATATATTGTAGATAATGGACTAAAAGGGGTATGCTAAGATCTTACACTTTATATATAGTTGCTTTGGAGCTTTTGAAATTATGATTAAGAGACAGGGAAATGATTCACACTATCCATGCTGGTTAGGCTGGAATATTCAGTTTAGAGCATGATTTCTAAAATTCACAATTTTTAACAAGGGACTTTAATATCCCATGAGAGAATTTGTTTACTTTATGCTTAGTTACTGGGGCCTGAATCACAACTGGAGACCAGACCAAGGACAGGGTGAATATAGGTTCTGAAACACAAAAGATGGGAGCTCCTTCTGGAAGATTTAACACCAATGGCTGAGGGCATACTTCCACAGCAAGTGGAAATGAAGCCTCAAATAGAAGCTGCAGTAGACGCTGCTCTTGGTTTATGTGATTCAGAAATATTCATTATCACACTCTGTTGACTGACATGCCTTTTCCTGTAGGAGTGGAGTTGGGAAAATGGGATAGCATCAGAAATGCATTAATAAGAATCACTACGGAGATTTACACCTAAATCATGGTACTGGTTTTCTTTTGGCGGGGAGGAGGAGGGGTGAAGGGAAAATCTGCTTTTGTTCCTACTTTATTTGGTTCAAGTGTTGAGAACATCCAGACTTAAAGAGATAAAGTGCTCATATGTGTTAGTAGTCTTACCAGGCATCTAGGTAACTTGTGAACTTAGGTTCCTAAAGAAACCCCCGAATGTATGCCCTTTTAAAAAGAGTTTGGTAACAGTGAAAAGAAAAGTATCATTTAGTGGAAATGCTGTGAGCCCCCTAATGAGTTGACAAAGTAATAAAATATTCTCTGAGTGAAAGTCTGAGTCCACCATGTGAATAGGAGTCACATTCAGCCCTTGTCATCCTTTCTAGTACTCCAAAACGTGGCAACTCTGCTAGTCTAATTGCATTTCAACATCCATCACTAGATGTTCAAAGGACAGCCTTGGGCTAGACTTTCCCTTGTTAAATGTATTTTTCTTATATGTGTTTTCCTAATGGCAACATGAGCTATTGTCTCTGGTTGCTTGTACTATTTCCAAGTGAATGTGACCTTTCTATAAGCCCTCAGGAAAACTTGTCTGAAAGCATTTTATCTTTTCACCTCTTTCTCTCGTTCTGAAGAAAAAAAAATAATGAAGTTGAGAATTTTCATTTAATATTCACTGTATGTAATTCCTGCCTCAGAATAAGTCTAAACATGGAAGCAGACAGTAGATATGTATCCTTAACATTTGAATGCCAATGAAATGTTTTAATTGCTATTTGTTGTGTACATAGGGTTTAAGTGTCTCTACGAACCTTTCTTTCCTTTCTGAGACCTTACTTGCAAACAATCACTGAATAATAATCTGTGACACATGTTATCCCAGGCACTTCTGACAATGATCTTGCTCTAAACTCAGACATGAATCAAGAAAATAAATCTGTGTGTTCCTGCTCGTGTCTTAACTAGAGGCAATTAGTCCATTTTTCCACATTTAATATCCTTATAGAGACTGAGATAATTTAACCTGGTCCATGTTTACTAAAGAATTCTTAGGGTTATGCTTATACATCCTTGTTTGTATGCTTTGGGAATGATAATCTCTTTGAATGGGGCCCAACACAAGAGACATCACAAATCAATGTTCCCTCTTTTGCCTTGAGAGTCTATTAGCCACTCAGTTGTCATCCAGGAGCTAGTCAAGAATAACTACAATAAAGAATGTTAACAGAGATGACAGCAGTCCTACAGCTCAGTGTGTGTCAAAGGGGAAAGTGGGACCTACATGAAAAGGAAAGGGTGTTGAAGAAAATTAGCTCACTCTGGTCCATTCTAATAATTCAATTTCTCTCATTTATGGTGCTAATGATTGCAGAATCTTAATCACCTACCATGGCCTGTTTTACAGGTGAAGGAAAGAAGGTTTAGAAAACATACAGAGGGATGCTAGAGCAAGTTGGAATATTTC
>LOEQ01007808.1:38187-55214 GCA_001685075.1 Bramus lutescens | reverse complement strand
GGGAGGCTGGTCTCCCTGACTCTAACTGTCCTGTCTCCTGAGATCCTAGACCCTAGTCTCTCTCCAGGGATGTCCCCAACTGTCCCCACTGCCTCTCTGGTGTGAGTCCCTAACCCGGATACTCAGGAGGCTGGCTCTGGCCCCAGTACTTGGCATGGTGTAGCAATCAGGGTTGGGCCTCACCTCCTACCCACTTTCAAGTTCTGTCACATTTGGGATGGGTCAGGGCAGGTGGTGAGAAAGCAGGGGTTTACTGATGTTCTCATAGAAGGAACAGGAATAACTCGACCTAGGGATGGGATTGCAGAGTCAGTGGGACCCCTCACTTTATGTATTCATTCAAAGCAGAGTGGGATCCTGGGAGACTTTCCCTGGCCCTCCCCCTCTCCATGACTGAACTGTTGTGACCTCCCTTCCTGAGACCTGCCTATCCGTCCCCTCACTCTACTGGACCCTGGATACTTGGGGAGCACAGTCACCAAGGCAGTGTGGATGGAGGAAGGCGAGGCATGTGGAGAGGAAGACACATCAGTGCTCAGCATAGAAATCATTTCACTCCTGAAAATTCACCAGGGAGCCGAACCTATCTTTCCAGCTGCTTGGGAGGCCGAGGAAGGAGGACGGAAAGCTCAAGGAAGCATGTGTGTGCATGTGCGCATCACTGCGTATGTACAAGAGAAAGAGAGAGACAGACAGACAGAGAGAGAGAGAGGGGAGAGAGAGGAGAGAGAAGAGAGAGAGAGGAGAGAGAGAGGAGAGAGGAGAGAGAAGAGAGAGAGGAGAGAGAGAGAAGAGAGAAAGAGAGAAGAGAGAGAGGAGAGTGGAGAGACAGAAGAGAGGAGAGAGAGAGAGAGAGAGAGAGAGAGAGAGAGAGGAGAGAGAGAATTCATGCTCATGTAACACATATGCCCACTCAGTTGTTGGGACAGGGTCTCTCACTGGCTCACTAGTGGATTCCTGGGCTGCCTGGCTAGTGAGCCCAGGAATCCACACTACTAAACAGCTTACTGTAGAGCTTTTTACATGAGTTTTAGGGATCCAACTCCAGACCTCATGCGTGCATGACAAGCAGTTCACTGACTGCACTATCTCTCCAGCCCCTGGTTTAGGACCCTGAACCTGTCACAAAAGATAAAACGAGGGCTGATCTCCATACACATGCATACCCTCCCACACACTGAGTGTAAAAAGAAAACAGCAAAAGAGAGCTGAAGATGTATGTAGCTCGGGAGTAGTTTTGCCAAGCACAGACAAAGCCCTCGGTTCAGTCCCCAGTACATAAATCAAACACAATGTTTGGATCATCTGGAAGGTGACAAGGGTCATCAGACCAATGCAGCCGGCTTTGGCCTCTGCAAGGGTACAGGATTCCTTCCATGGAATACCCAAGCAGATGGGTTTGTGTTTAGGGGCGTTATGTCTTCACACACGACAGTGACGAACACGGGGTCCAGGGTGGAGGACTATCTTTGTTTGATAAAACTTTTCCTTTGTTTGTTTGCTGAGATAGGATCTTGCTATGGAGCCCAGGCTGGACTCCAGCTTTCCAGGCCCCTATGGCCACCACACCCAGCTAGAACATTACTTTCAAAGACATACTTGGTGTGGGAAGATGGTTTTCTGTGTGGGACTTCTGGAAACTGAGCTAATTAATTGTAGGTTTACTGTAGGACACACAGTTGCCAAATGCCAGCAGCTCCCCTACCCCCTTGTGCTGGTGCCCAGCACTGCGGATTGGACTCAGGGCCTTTGAACACACTCTGTCACCGAGCAGGACTCAGGGCCTTTGAACACACTCTGTCACCGAGCCACACTCAAACTCCCTCACAGGTGGACTCTAGGCACAGGCGCGTGCTCTACCACCAAGGCACATGCATAGCCCTCTTTGACTCTTTATTTTGACACAATAAGTTGCTCAGGCTGGCCTTGAATTCACTCTACAGTGTAGGTATGCCTTGAGCTTTGCATCCTCCTGCCTCAGCTTCTGGAGTACCTGGGATGACAGTCCTTCACTGTGCCTGGCTAGGTCGTTCTTTTTGTTTGCTGAGAGCATCTGGCAGGATTCATTTAGATTAACACGTACATCCTTGGAGCTTAGGTCACAAAGCTCATTGGGCCAGGGGCTGGGGGCCGGGGTTATTGAGCCTGCCCTGCACTCTCTGGTCAGGGCTCTAATCCATACCAAATGCTAAAGCATTTTGAGAATTACTGCTGTACAGGGAGGAAGGGGCTATCAGAGACCCAGCTCAGGTCTTGGAATCCCAGGGCCCTCACACTGGCCCTGCCACACACCCACAACCAGCCATGGGACCTCTGTTGAGTTATTTAAGCTCCATATTTGCCGTTGCTCCCCCACCCACAGAATGTGGGTAATTATAGTGCCTATCTCCTGGAACTTCTGATAATTCGATGAGATCATGCACTCAGAATATTTAACACAAGGCCTGCCACAGAGGCATAACTGGTAATGTTATTGGTATCATGAGACGGAAAGGAAAACATCATTGAGATGTCAGTATGCTACACCAGCCCACCGTAGGGCAGAGTCCAGAGCCAAGCAGAGCCATGACGATGTGGTGCTGGTGCTGGCTGGTCTGTGTTTGGGTACTATGGATGTGCAGGCCTGTGAGCCAGGGATGAAATTAGACTCCGCCATTAGCATGTCTAAATGGAGCTGATTTGCATAACATCTGTTCTCTTCTGAGTCTCCCGCTTCTTCCAGGGCTTTTGTTCACATTACCCTGGCCCAAAGGCTCCCGTGAGCTGGGCAGGCACTGCTAATTAGTTAAACAGAATGAATACACCTTCTCACAAAAACCTTGTCCTCCAGAAAACCCTTTGGGAGGAACTCCACCCACCTTACTTTATTCCCTTTCTTGTCCCCTCCAGGAGCATCCACGTCACACGGTCATCCTGCAAAGTGGGTGTTCCCCAGGCTGTGTCCTCCTGTGGCTTTGGCAAAGTGGGGGACGCTCTGTGCCTACAGGAGAGGCTTTGTGAGGCTAAAAAGGGTACTGGGAGGTGAGGACAGAGGGGTTCATAGAGATTCCTCAGGAATGACTTGAGCCCTCCCACCCAAGGCCACCAACCGTGTGTGCTGCCTCAGGTTGCGGTAAGGAACCCAACCCTCAGATAAGGGGTTGCTCTGCCAGAACAGCGCTAGTCTCTGCCCCGGCACCTCCTTGTGACACCGGTTGGGCCATCTGGACCTCATTGCAGAGGCTGCATCATTGAGCTGTTTTGCCACTTTGAGGTGATCCCACTCCTGCTAAGGATGGGGTGTGAAGTGGAACTTTTAAGGGAGCAGATGCTCAGAGGTCAGGCCATTGCAGATGCTCCTCTAGTTCAGTCTCTGGGACACTTGTTTCTGCTACTCTGTGTTTTTGGTTTCCTTGTCTTCCTAGGTCATCTTTATCTAAACTCCCAGGAGCAACACCTGGGTAATAATGCAGGGTCCAGGGCCAAGAGAAGAGAGTGCAGAGCTGGACCAAAGGATGAGTGGATGCAATTCTAATGCTCCAGTCTCCATTGCATTGTGTGTAAGGCATGGTGCTAATGGAGAGAAAGGGGGTTCATGCATAGTTCCTGGGCCAGGGCTATAGCTCAATTGGTAGAGTGCTTGCATAACATGCAATTTACGCAACATGGGTTTGAGTCCCAGCATCACATAAACCAGATGTGATAGGTGCAAGGCTGTAATCCAAGCTCTCTGGAGGTAGAGGCAGGAGGCTCAGAAGTTCAAGGTCATCCTTGGCTATGTAGTGAGTTTGAGCCCAGCCTGGCTAGAGAGCCTTGGAGATCTCTCTCTCTCTCTCTCTCTCTCTCTCTCTCTCTCTCTCTCTCTCTATCTATCATCATCATCACCATCTACCTCCTAAGTGTGCTTCCCCTACTCACATGCACACACAACACACGCACATGTATGAGGCTTAGTATTTCAAGAAAGAAACAAGAGAAATTAAACTCAGGCATGTGTATTATTCAGAGAGATACGAACATTCTGAGAAGGGATAGGTTGGGATAATGGGAGCAGCCAGGGAAACTTCACCCACAGGGAATGTTGAATTCTGAGAACTGGAGACAAACAAAAGGCACTTTAGGACTAAGGGACAGTTTAGGCCACCGTGGTGATGCCTGTGAACAATCTCAGTACTTGGGAGGTCAAGGAGGAGGATCAGGAGTTTAAGGTTATCCTTGTCTACATAGTGAGCCAGCCTGGGCTACATGAGACTCTATTTTAAAACAAAACTGCAAGGAAAGGAAGGAAGAAACGGAGAGACAGAGAGATGAGAGGCTCAGACAGATGCCTGGAGAAGGAAGGGGCATGCTTGGTAAGGAATCCAATTTATCCAGCATATGGGGTATGTGCGAAAATAGCAGAAGAGGGAAGCCGGAAGGGCAGGTGGATCCTGCAGTGTGGAAGGCCTTATACCAGTCCAAGGGCTTTAGAGGGATTTGGCAGGGTGGAGGAACACAAGAGTGAGGGATAGAGAAAAGGAGGCAAATGCAGAAGGAGCACTTGCTTGTATGTCAACTCTTGCAGGGACAGGCCTAACCTGTCTCTGTCCCATCACCTCATGCATGGACAGACCCAGGGCAGCCTCATCTTGCAAGAGCCTGGGAGGAATGAGAGTTGAGAAATCAAAGATATACTGGGAACCGTCTATGCCTCCCCCTCCCAGAGCCTCAGGGGTGGGCGACATGATCTGGGGGTGAGTCAGTAGGGTGGGAACGCCATTCCTTCTCATAGCCACCTCCTTGCTAATATAAAGGGCCACCAGCGAGGCCCCGCCTCAGAGCGTCCCAAACCTGACACCATGAAGATCCAAATTCTTCCCACCGTGGCTCTCCTCGCTCTTTTGGCGTTGCATGCTGCCCAGGGAGCTGCCCTGGGGGGTGCCGAGGTGAGCACCCCACCTGCATTAGCCTTTCTTAGACTTGTCATCCAGTTTTCCCTTGGGGTTTCTTGCCCATTGCTGGAGAAGTAACTCTTATTTGTTGGTTGTATTCCTGGAGCTGGATGAGAAGTTGGGGTTCTGAGGGAGGGAGGAAGGAAGCAGGAGAGCATGGTGCAGAAGGAGGGAGGGGACAGAACAGAACAATTCTGGAAGACCTTTGGGGCAGCAATGTTTATACATCTGGAGAGAAGGGTAAGGTGCAGGGTGGGGGAGCTAGAAGCTGAGGTGGGTTATTGGGATCCCCTAATCCAGCCTTCCTTTCTAACATACTGAGTAGCTTCTAGATAACAAGAGGCTCCTTTCTGGTTCCTGGACAGAAAGGACCCCCGGAGTTCCTCTGCCTCTGTCTACTCCTTAGGGAGGGAAGAATGTTCTTGGGTTTAAAGATCTAAGGCAAGGGGCTTGGGCTCAACTGGGTTTGAGCACAGAGCCTCAGGGAAAGCAAGAAATCTGCATTTATTTACGAATTCTTCTTAAGAATTAGCCAGGCATAGTGGAGCACAATTGTGATCCCAGCACTTGATAGGCTGAGGCAGGGGAATCAGGAGTTTGAGGTTCATTCAGGCTACATAGGTAGACCCTGACATACACACACACACACACACACACACACACACACACACACACACACANTATATATATAATTTTAAGACTTTAGTTTTAATTAAGAGCGTATGTATGTGTCTGTGTGTGTGCATGGACACACCAGTACTGGCAGAGGCCAGAAGAATGTCTTATCCATGGAGCCGGAGTCACAGGCAGTTGTGAGACTCCGAATGAGGGTGCTGGGAACCAAGCTGGGGTTCTCAATAGGAGCAGTAGGTGTTCATAACCACTGAGCCATCACTTCAGGCTCCTCCTGCCCAAATTTAATTCAAATATAAAACAACAGTGTCAAAGTGCTTAAGTTCTGTGCACTGGGACCCTGCCCAGAGGGCCACATGTTTATGATATCTGTTATGGGGAGGAAGGGATAAGGGAGTCAGTAAGATGGAGGGGCAGAGGTTTTTAGGGACTAGAAGATGAGATTCAGCCTGTAGAGCAGGTGGCTCACCTTAGGGGCTTGGCTCCTGCTAGCATGCTGGTCTCCACCCAGCCGGGCCAACAAGCACGGGCATTTTGGCACATAGAAGATCAACTGCCAAACAATACTAGCTGGTTTTGTTAGCTGGGGTTCTTTCTCCACCCTTCCCATTCACTGCCAGCAACTGGGTGTCCTGGATGAGAATGGGGCTGGCACTGGAGCCCCAGTGAGAGACAATGGGCAGTGCCTCTTGGGAACCAGCTTACAAAAGAGGAAGAAGAGGGGGGTGTGTCAGGGAGAAGGACTCACTGTTCACAGGGTCATTTGTCTCCTCAGGAAGAGACGACCATCGGTAATTATGCTGTGGGATCAGAGGTAAACACCTGTTTTCCCATACTCTCTGGTGTGTCCCATCTCTGTCTCCTCTGTGACTTCCGTAACACCCTGCTTTTTTGCCTAGGGCTTTAACAGTCAGTTCCTGAACCTTGACAAGCTGCAGTCTGTGAGTATGATTCCCTAGTATGGCACCCACGGCTTGCCCACCTCACAGAGGAGACTGCTTGCGAAGTTCCTGGGCCCATCTTCCTCTCTTCCATTGTGCCGGGTGAAGCATGCTGGCCTCTGGAACTGACTGGCTTCTGGCCTCTCTTTCTTCCCCCACAGGCCTTCAAGACTGATGACTTCCTGAACTGGCATGCCCTCACTGATGTAAGTCCTTAGGTTGTATTGGAGAGCTAGGTATGGTGAAGCATGCTTGTAATTCCAGCACTCCCGTGCCTGTGGTGGGAGGACCGTGAATTCAAGGCCAGCCTGGGCTACATAGTTAAGGTCCTGACTTGAAACAAACCAACATTTTATCAGAGTCCTCTCATTCTTCGTGAAGAAATGGGTTTACCCAAACCAAGAAAGTTGATTCAGAGGCGCCCCCAGATCTAGTGCCCTTGGCTCTGTGCTTTCTATCCGACCCCTTGCAACTGCCTCGGGGTCTTTATTTGGGATGTGGGAGATGAAGGAGATGCTGGCCTGGGGAGGCTGCTCTGATGCCTAAATGAAGGCATGTTTGCATAGCAGCAGATGCTGGGCAGACACAGAGTGAGAGCTTCCAGAATGTGGGCTCTGACTGTGCTCATAAACCCAGCCAATAGCACCGTGACACTCAGTGAGCACACTAGTGTGTGATTCCAGTGAGTGCTCACTGATCCCTGCTTCATCAGTGAGCATTTACTGATCCTCGCTCATTTGGTATTTACTGATCCTTGTTTGTTCATTGAGTACTTACTGAGACCTGCTTACCTGACCTCATTCTTTCCTTTCAGATGTTCAAAAAGGCGTTACCTTTCATCAACTGGGACTTCTTCCCTAAGGTAAGAGTGATGCTCATTCAGACATGAGGAGAATGGGGTGAGGGAAGAGGCAGAGGATTTGGGAGGGGGTGTGGTGACTCTGAAGGAAGGATGTCCCTTTCCCCATGGTTCAGAGCCATCTCAGCTACTATATTCTGAAGACAATGGAAACTCAGACCAAGCTGAGAATTCTTTTCCACCGAAGCCCCACCCATTCTGACTTTGTTATAGGGTTCCAACCCTGGGGGGGTCCCCAATCTGACCAACACCCCTTGCCCTTCAGGTAAAAGGACTGAGAAGTGCAGTTCCCGATTCCCAGTGATCATTCTCTTTAAGACCTAGGACCTAGGCTGACCCCATGAAGAGGAGACTAGTGTGGAATCCGACTTCCATTCTACGGCAAATCTCCCCTGGCTCAGGACCTTCAATAAAGTGTTTTCCACCAGTCGAGGGGCTCCTAGATCTGTGTTTCTGTCCTTATCCTACTGGGCTCTGGGGAAGAATGAAGAAGAATTAGTTCTGAGAGGATTGTAAGCAGATAGGTGGGAGGAAACGGGAAAGAATCCATCTTGTGCAGTGAGCTAATCTCCTAAGTCAAGTTCCTAGAGTTTATTCACTAGTTACCTGTCGAGATGAGGGATGAGCTGGATCCACCTCTGCAAGAGTAGCAGATGGGAGCATTGAAGAGGTGAGGAAATCAGGCAGTGTTAGAAGTGAGGGATGTGATGACTGGGATGAGGGATTTGATGCTCCCTCGAATTCCCAGGCTCTTAGGACGCTGGTCCAGATGGCATATTAGCCTCACTTGTGGGTGAAGTTTTTGAGCAAAAGACACTTATGCAGGCCTAAATGAAGAGGGTGGTAGCTTCAGTTGGTTTGAGTCCAATGAAACAATTTCTAGATTCTTGTTCCCAGGACGACCATGATTAGAGGTGCTGCCTATAGCTACACTGGTTTGTGTGTGCATAGGGGAGAGCTGGCAGGAGATAATACTTTATTGTTTAGCCAAGTGACTTCCAAAATCACTAATAAAAGGTAGTAACCCTAGTCAGCTAGAAGCTGGGGAGGGGGTTCAAGCTTTACAGAAAAATTTAAAAAGGGTGATTGTGTGTGCGTGTGTTTCAGAGTGACCTCAGTGTTTTCCACTATGGCTCTCAGCTTATTTTTTGAGGCTTCTCACTGAACTCGGAGCTCATCAACCCACTAGACTCAGTGAATTCTCAGGGTCTGCCTGTCCTTCTTTATCCCACCCCTAGTACTAGGGTTATAGATATGCACAGCCAACTCCAACTTTCAGATGGGTGCTGAGGATCTCAACACTCACACCCTCATGATTGTGTGATAGGTGCTTTACAGACTGAGCTTTCTCTCCTCCACCCTCTGAGTTTTAAACCTTAACTTGGGCAGGATATGGGGGTGCAAGGCTTTAGTCCCAGGATTCAGGGAGCAGAGGCAGGTGAATCTCTGTGAGTTGGAGGTCAGTCTGGTCTACAGAGTGAAATCTTGTCTCAAAAAAGGAAGAAAGGAAGGTAGGGAGGGAAGGAAGAAGGAAGGAGGGAGGGGGCAAGGAAGGAATAAGAAACATATAAACTTTCACTGGGAAGAGAGAATGACTCAAAGAGAAACAATTTGTTAATTTCATTGTGGCGTCTGGTTCCAAAACCAAGTGATCTAGAGACTCCCTTGTGCCTTGGTATTGTCTGACAGCCTTGCACATGATGAAGATATGTGCTTCTTAGTGAGATGCTCATCAGTTCAAACTTCCTTCCTGACCTATGACACCATCTCCACCCACATGAAAAATCTAAATGCTTTTGTGACTGTTTAGTACGAAGGAGCTTTCTGGAACCCAAGGTTCTGCACCCAGCTTAAATCATGTGACCCATTTGAAATTTCTTCCTTCTCTTCCCTTCCCTTATTCCCTTCCCTTCCCTTCCCTTCCCTTCCCTTCCCTTCCCTTCCCTTATTCCCTTCCCTTCCCTTCCCTTCTCTTCCCTTATTCCCTTCCCTTCCCTTCTTTTCTTCGTCTTCCTCTCTCTCACTCAAGAAAGTTGTAAATAAACAAGTGCCGTGACTCTGGGCTTTTTCAGCTTGTGTGTGTGTATCTGTGAAATGAGCGAAAGAATAAACAAGAACACTAACAATTACACTGTAGTCTTGCATGAAGGTTAAATGAAATAAGCATAAAAAGTTCCCTTGTACAGGTTCAGACATACAGTAGACACTTTATTATCTGCCCTCTCCATCTCCCACATTCAACCGGAGACATACCCACTGAGGCATTCCCTCACCCACCCACTCACCCACCCATTCTGGCATTCACCCTTGCACCTGTGTATCCTTCCACCCATCTATTATGCATCTTTTTGTTTTGTTTTTCAAGAGAAGGTTTCTCCGTATCTTTGGTGTCTGTCCTGGAACTAGCTCTTGTAGACCAAGCTGGCCTCGAATTTACAGAGATCCACCTGCCTCTGCTTCCCAAGTGCTGGGATTAAAGGCGTGCGCTATCACCGCCCAGCTTCTATCATGCATTTGTACATCACCCATTCATGCATCTAGCCATACATCCATCATTCATCCATGTACCTATGCGTCTGTGAATATCCATGCATTTATCCACCTGTGCATGCAGGGATGGTTGTACATGCATCTGTCTGCATCCATTCATTCACACATACACACATACATACTTACATGCATCCACTGACAAAACTCAGTAGCTGCTTTCAAGATGCTTGTAGATGCAATTAGTAGCACATGTACATGGGTGGGGAGTCAGACCAACCAACACGTGTGCATGTGGGGAATCAAGTGGACCCGGTGAAGGGACAAGAGGAACTTTAGTCCTTCTCCAGGAATGGACTTGTCTGTTGATGGAGTCAGTGCCTCATAGGAGCCAAGGTTGTGTCTTCTGGGGACCCAACTCTTCCCCTTGGGCTGTGGATATCAGTCCTTAGGCCGCTGTGTCCGAGATGTCCCACATTCTCTTGGCTAACATTGTCTGACCTAGCCTTCTGCTGACCTTGGCCGTCTCCCCGCTGCAAACAGTACAGAGGATGCTGCTTGCTCATGCAAGACCTCCCGACCCCAGCTTTCACCTGCTCTGTCTTCTGTCTTCTCTACCATTNCCCGTCGCCTTCCCATTAAGATCCTGTCACTAAAGAACAACCTGCTGGTCCAGCTCATATATGTGTTTACACGTTTCCTTTTGGTTAAGTAACAAGCATACAAAAGTGAGGAAACTATAAATGGATGATCATTACAGAAAAACAAAACACAAGATCTGTCAATACAATACACAAAAAATGGGCACTCAAAAGTATGGAGAAGGGGTAAGGTCTTTAAAAGACATTCATTGAGTGATGAGATTTTAGAGGGAGGAAAAGGATCTTAAAAGGATGTCAATCAACCCAAACTCAGAAACTACGAAAGTAAAAATGATTTTATTTGGTGCCTTAGGAATTGTGCTTAGGAGACACTGGTTCAGATGGTCTCAGCCAGACCTCCAAGGATGGAGGCAAAGTGGGAACTCATATGTGAGAACGAACGAGGAGATGTCTGACTGATGGAGATATCGAGGTGTAGCTGGACATGATGGCAGGAGCCTGAAGTCCCAGCACGGTTCTCCCCTTTTCATCTTCCGGAAAACTAAGAGATAAGAGTGTCACTGTGGTAAAGCGGTAGTTTATAGACTATGGTCCCAGTGTCCAAAGATTCCAAGTTTGACACCCAGTGTGAGACCAAACCTGTTCCTAGACACCAGGGATGTCTGACTCTGGAGGTCCCAACACAGCAAGTCAGGCGGCTGCCCCTGTAAAACTCTGAGTAAAGAAGAATGGTAGTGTAGGGAAGAGGTCATCTGTGTAGCTGTGGTGGGATGGACTTGCAGGACCAAGCATCCCCGGCATGTCTTCACAGAGCAAATGAGAGCTTTATAGCTAAACCAAGAAGGACTAGAAAGGACCTAGGCAGCTGTTGACTCTTGACTGTGACTTCAGAATGGCCATAGGGAGCTTCCTTGTAAAGGGGAAACTCGCTACTGCCTTAGGGGAGCTCTGATCCACAGGAGACATTTACCCATCAGATCTTTTGTTCCCGGATTCCAGGGTGACTTCAAGAGATAGGGACTCAGAGCAGGGAACCAGTCAGAAAGGCAAGAGGAAACTATTTCTTCTAGACAAAGGCAATGGGTAGAGGTGTCTGGATGGTCTTCCGGTGGGGCAGGGCATGAGTTTTGCTGGTTTTGTGTGTGAAAGTCATACGGAGAGAAGATATGTGACGTGTGTGTGTGTGTGTGTGTGTGTGTGTGTGCAATTGCAAGAGGCATGCGCATCGACGCATGTTCACAGTTGCCCAGGGAGAGTGTCGTGCTTGCTCCCCACCTTCTTTTGAGACACAGCTTATTACTGAACTGGAGCCAGGCCAGCAGCCAGCCAGCCCTGATGAGCCTCCTGCTTCTATCCCGCACAGTGCTGTGTTTATGGACACACATGCAGCTGGGATCTGAACTCGGGTCCTCAGGTGTGTGTAGCATGTGCTGTTACCCACCTCTCCGGCCCCTGGAAGAGAACACTGTCAAAACCTACCGGTGGTGGTCTGCTGGGAAGTGGTTCAGAGCTCTTGTCAACTTGACTCAGTCTCGAGCCGTGTGTGAAAGGGGAACCTCAGTTGAGAAGATGCCTCCATCAGACGGCCTGTGGGGCACTTTCTTCATTGATGATGGATGTGGGAGAGCCCAGTCCATCGTGGGTGGAGCCACCCATTGGCCGGTGGTCATAGTTGTATGAGAAAGCCATGAGGAGCGAGCCAGTAAGGAACTTTCCTCCACAGACTCTGCTTCAGGTCCCGCCTCCAGGTCCCGCCTCCAGGTCCCACCTCCAGGTTCCTGCCATGCTTCCCCCAGTGATGAACTGTAACCTATAAACCAAAGAAACCCTTTCCTCCCCAAGTTACTTTTGGTCACGACATTTTTATCACAGCAACAGAAAGCAAACCAAGACACCTGGTTGTGACGTGTCTGTGAGTCTCAGAAGCATGGTAGCCGCTCACCTTGCTTCTTTCTTCTTTGAAGTAGAGGATCATCAGCTGGAGGAGAATGATCCACTTATATATATAGTTTTATGTGTATGAGTGCTTTGCCTGTGTGTATGTATATGCACTACATGTATGCCTGGGCACATAGAGATCAGAATAGGGTGTCAGATTCCATGGTACTGGAGTTGGAGATGGTTGGGAGCCACCATGCGGATGCTGGGAACTGTCCTCTACAGGAGCAGCCAGTGCTCTTAACCATTAAGCCAACTCTCTAGCCCAACCCCCTATTGCAGTACAGGTGCTCGACCCCAGACCAGATGCAGGCCAGGCAAGCATGACCAGCATTCCAGACCTAAACACAACTCAAATGTCTAACATAACTGTGCTCAGACTTGAGAAGGCTCTGATCCAAGCCTTGAGGTAGCCAAGGTGACAGGTGCAGAAGAAAGCTCGGCTCCAGAACCCACTGCACACCTGCAGCTCCATTTGGAGCAAGTGCATTGAGCAAATACAGCCTCGGAGTCCCTGCTATACCAGGACTAGTAGTGACAGATCACCTGGGAGCTTGGAAGAAATTTAATTTCTCGGGCCCCACCCCAGCCCTATTAAATTTGAAACTCAGGGTGGGGCCCAGCAATCTGTTTTAACAAGTCCTCCTGATGAGTCTACACTCAAGCTTGAAGCCAGCAAAGGAGGGTAAAGAGACAGACCCACCAGCAGTTCAGGATGGTAGTTGCCAACTAGGAGACTTCCCCACATGGCCTGCACCATAGGTGCGCAGTGCCCATGGAGGCCAGAAGACGGCAACAAATCCTCTAGACCTAGAGTTACAGATGGTTGGGAGCCACCTTATGGGTTCCAGGAACCAAATCCAGGTTTTCATCATCTCTCCAGTTCTGGCCTGTTTTTTTTTCTAATTTTTTTTCTTGCTCTATTCTTCCTAATTCTAATGTTGGACTGTCAATCTGTTTCCTGAATAGTATCAATCAGTCCTAAATCCCAAACTTGAACTTCTGAAGACACAGCTCTTTGTGTGTATAAGTATGTGTGTGGTTTTTTTCAAGGCAAAGTTTCTCTGTGTAACCCTGTCTGTCCCAGAACTCACTCTGTAGGCCAGGCTGGCCTTCAACTCGCAGAGATCCTCCTGCCTCTGCCTCCTGCTAAAAGTGTGCGCCACCACTCTCTCGCTCTTGACACAAACAAAGGAGACCATTTCCATTACCTAGTCTAATCTTGGACAAGGTTCTAGTGGAGCTTGAGAAAAAATACTAAGAATTCCAAACATCCTATAGGTAGTAGTATCCCCAGTCACAATTTAAAAAAAAATCAATATTGAAAAAGAGGAAGAAAGGAAACTCCAAGCACTTGTTCAGTTCCCAGCACCCACATGGTGGCTCACAGCCACCTGTAATTCCACTTCCAAAGTACCCTAGCCCCTCCTCTGGCCGCTGCAGGTACTGCATTCCTGTGCTGCACAGACATATATGCCGGCAAAACACCATGCACATAAAATAAAAACAAATCAAGCTTTAAAAGCAAAAGCCCCCAGTTCGCACCTCCACAGAAGCCAATTTTCTGGGACCTGTTTGCCATAGGGCCTCTCCTCCTTCTGTCTCGTGAACGCCGACCTGCAAATCTAAATACATTTCTCCCTAAAACACCCTCACTGTGGTCTGTACATTTTCTTCTTCAAATTACAGGACAAAACCTAAGAGGCCACGGACTCCAGAAGTTTTTGCATGACCATGGCACCCTCTCTTTCAAGTTCAAGCCCACCTGAAGTCTCTGCAGAACTCAGAGACACCACCCTGGTGTCCTCTGTGCCTTGGCTCACTGTCCCTGCAAGTCTCGTGGAGAATAAATAAAGAAGCAAAGCAAAGGGGTGGCTGCTGAACAAGGAAAATCATTAGGAGAGAGACAAAGAGAAATTCCAGCTGGTTTTCAGTCCTTACTAGGGAGCTATCACTGCAGGCCAGGCTCCGATGTCCATGCATCTTGATGGGGTGAGCATCTTGCCTCTGGTGAGAGCTCATTTCCAGCATGGATCATGATCAAATTATCCTGCCATGGGAGTTTTCAAACAGCAGTCACCATGACAGCATGTTATAGTTCTCCCTTTGCCTGCAAATGAGAATAATTTCCCTTAAGGCCCCCAGAACAAGCGGAATATTTGGGAGATTAGAGGCAAAGATCTCATTTCCTGGCAGGTCCAAGACAGACACCAGTGGAAATCAGGGTTTGCTGGGCATCAAAGGATGTAACTGTTCTAGTGGGTGTGAGTGTGTTCTGAAGAGGGACGCCTGTGTCCCTCCCTTCAGCTCTCAAACTGATAAAACGATGGTCCTCAAGAAGTTCATGCTAGAAGAAGGGAAAGGCTGGTGCCTGGTGCAGCCGAGCTGCAGGAGGAGCTGGAGAGAGACTTCCCAGGGTTCTTATTAACTTGGCAGCACACTTTGCCAGAGAGACTGGAGGTGAGACAATGAGAGGTCAGCTCTGGGCAAGAACCACAGCTTGACCAGGCAGGACAGCTTAGATTTACCTGAGCCTGACCCTCTACTTAAAGCTTGCTCTCATACTACCCTGAAGATGAATTGGGTTGGAGGATCACATCTCTTCAGTTTTTCCTCTTCCCAATGTGGCCACATTGAATTAATCTTTTTCCATTTTTTCAGTGCTGTTCCTCTGCTTAGTTGGTCTATTGCCTGTGGCTGAGCCCAGCTTGTTAGGGCTGCCAAGGGCCTGGACTCCGGCACTGACAGCTACGGTGACATAGAGGTGTTCCAGCTTCTTGTGCCTCAGGGTAGGAGAAGGAAAAACAAAAATGACAAACTGATGTCATAGAAGATTTACTGATGTACTTGTGGAAGAAATATTAAGTTACATGAGAGTAGAATTGAGCTGAAGGGGCTCTGTCTCAAATCCAACTCCAGATAGGTCGTATGCCAACCAGAGTTTAGGTTCACTCAGGGATGTTTCTTTTGAGATTTGCTTGTCAGGGCTGCTCATTAAGCCTCCTTTTAGGAAGAGTGTAAATCTGCCATACTAACAGCCACCTGAAGAGCAGTTCTGGTCTGTGTCAAAGATAACAGTGGCAGGCTCTCTGCCTTGGGATCCTGCCATTGCCTAGTTGTGACAAAACAAAAATGAAAAAAAAAAGAAAAGAAAAAAAGCAAAAAAACCCTGCACTTTCTGCTTCTGTGAAACCTGCTTAATTGGGGCTGGAGAGACGGTTCAGTGTGTATGTGTGTGTCTGTGTATGTTTGTGTGTGTCTATGTGTGTCTCTGTGTATATGTGTGTGTGTCAGTGCGTCAGTGTGTGTGTGTCAATGCATCTGTGTGTGTCTGTGTCTGTGTGTGTATGTATGTGTGTGTCTGTGTGACTGTGTATATGTCTGTGCATGTGTGTGTATGTGTGTGTCTGTGTATGTGTCTGTGTGTCTTGTGTATGTGTGTGTCTGTGTGACTGTGTATGTGTGTGTGTGTGTCTGGGTATGTGTGTATGTGTGTGTGTCTGATAGAGCATGTGTGTGTGTGTGTGTTGGTGCCAGGCCTTCTGACTCACATTCTCTACCTTATTCTACTGCACAATAACCCTCAAGCCTGAAGGCCATGTTTAGGGCCCTGACAAGGGCTGTACTCTTCAATAGAGGGTAAGAGGTCTGCTGTAGAAAGTCTTACAGCCATTGGTTACCCGACTGGGGCGTGGCGTCTTATACTATATAAGCCGATGTAAAGCATACATCCCCTCTCTTTTTCCAGCTGCAGAATTCGGTTTCTGATCTCCATTCCAGCAGAGGATTCTGATTTGTGAGTCTACCCCTAAATAAATAACCATTTATTTCTCAATTCTGAGTTAGTGTGGGATTTCTTTTAAGCATCCTTCTTATTTTGGTGCACCAACATAGTGGACTAAATCCATGTAAAACCAGAGAAAGCTTAAAAAATAATTCTAGACAAAAGGACAGAGTTAAGCATGGTTTGCTAGCAGAGTTTTCTTGGATGGGTTTTGTTTGCTAGAAGCAAGCAGAGGCATGGCTCCTTATAGAGAGGTTTTTCCTGATTCAGTCTTAGCAGGAAGAAAGCTGTGCCGTGCTGCCAGCGCGAACTCTGGCTATGGGGCATTTCAATGGCATTTGTGGGCCAGGGTGTTTGTGTGCACACTCAGGGTCGGGAGGAAAGTAGCTGAGACCATGTCCGTGGCTGGGCGCTCCCCGCCTGAGCAGGCGGCAGGATCAGATCTACGAGGCGTGCATAGGCAGGAGAGCATGGCGGATTTAGCTTTTACTCAGAAAAAAAGGGTTTATATGCTGCACAGTGCTACCCAGAGTTTAGGTGGTGAGCATGGCTCCCACTCAGTAGTTCTAGAGCTGAGGTGAATTACCTCCACCATATTTAAAGCCTGAGAGAGTTGGAGCCAGCACCCAGGATCACTGCGACAAAGCTGCTTAGCATTTTAAGAAACACTTCTGATCAGAAAATAATTACAGGTACACAATAAAGACAAATTCAGATGGAAAAGAACTCTAAATGGGTCACAGTGTTGGATAAATGTATGTAGGCTTGGGAGAAAGAAGAAAAAGAGTATAGAGAGCTGGAAAAGAAACAAATCGTTAAAAAATGTCTTTAAAGAGACAGAGTACAGACAGTCATAGATTAAAAGGAGTAAAG
>LOEQ01007808.1:0-25204 GCA_001685075.1 Bramus lutescens | reverse complement strand
CCCCCTTCCCTCCCCCTCCCCCCGCAGCGTCCCATGAAGTGAGGTATTTATTGTTCTGTCTGTCTGCCTTTCCACTGAGTGTGAGCCACCAGTAAGCAGGGCTTATCCACCTGGCCTTAGTCACTGTTGGGTCTCTAGCACCAAGATCAGGGCCTGACGCATGCTGACCCTGGCCAGGGTTTGGGGATGAGTGGATGCCTGTGACCATGGACATTCAGGTGGGTCTGTGTTTGCTGTGACACCATGGAAACGGCACACAGTCGCACACATTTTTATTGAATACAACTAAGTTTGTGACCACAGTGTTTACTTTCCCGTTTCCTTGAGGCTGGTCACTGCTCAGGATGACAGATGGCAAGGGATGGCAAATCGTGGGAAGAGGGAGCCTGAGATTATCCTGGTGCTGTGGAGAACCCCTCCTTGGGTAAGCCCAAGACCACAGCTCACAGTGTCCACCACTGGACCTCCTCCCAGCTACTTCACATCGTCTACCTCCGCAGACACTCCACCCACTGCCAAGTGGGTAACTGGACGATGACCACGGGCGGCTCAGCGATCTTTGTCCCAATTTCCTGGTTGAATGTGCAATTTGTAGATGAGAAATGGCCTCACTTTCTGTGACCATAAGAAAATAATGAAAAAGAAAAGAAAATGGGGCAAAAGTCCTTTTAACCCCAGGAGGTAAAAAGCAAGGCCAAGAGGGGAAGTGCTCAGAGGCCCAGAGCTGAGAGGAAGGAGAGCCAAAGCCAGCAGAGATGAAACACTGCAGTGCGCTCTCTTCCAGAGCATCACGGCCCCCCTCAGCCCTCGACAACCGCAGAAATGGACCAAAACGCCCACACTCTGCATGAGTTCTGCTGTGGTCAGAGGAGCTTTTAGAGGCGGGGGTGTGGTGGCATCTGAGCTGAAAGGGGAAGTTGGGGGCTCAGTGATAGTCACCCTCTCTGACAGTTCAGGCTCCAGCTGCCTCCACCTGTTTCCTGGTAACACTCTAAGTTTCTGTCTGTGTTATTCATTAACCAGGCACTAATATTTCTGTTTACCCATCTGTCATCCTGCTGCAGGGCAGAGGATACAACAGAGCCCCAGAATTCTGCAGCCACCTGGATATTCTTGGAGGAGGCGCAGCCAGTACCACCGAGCTAGGGCTTATTATAGTCGGAAGCCTTCTGCTAGACCTTGTACTGCCTGTTGCTAGGGAATGAGGAAGTTTCCCCTCCCAGGGTGTGATTGCTGGGTTTGTGTGCCTGAGCTGATCACCAGCATCTCTTGACAAAATTATGGCCAGCATCCTAATTTTGGCAGAAATTGGCCCCAGGGATGAAGTGTTTAGTCACAGAAACTGACAAGGGCTGCAAACTAGGGTCTTTCCTTCCTTCCAATTTTGTCTCTCCTCCCCTTCCCCATACAAACATCTACTTGTTAACTCTTTCTGGCTCTTGGGTCTTTTTTTTTTTTGGCTTATGATTTTATTTTACTTTTAATCAATGTGTGTGTCCTTGTCTATGCCTGTGTGTGTGTCTGCACACATGGGTGCAGGTATCTGAAGAGGCCAGAAGAGGGCATCAGAACCCTTGGAGCTCGAGTTGCAGGCAACTGTGCCTGCCAGACACTGGTGCTGGGGATTGAATTTGGTCTTCTGGAAGAGCAGCATGTGCTTTCAGCCCAAGCCACCATTTCTCCCGGGTTTGAATGGGGTTTAACTACCTTCCTACATGACTCCAGAAGCCTCCTGATAGCACAGGTGCCTTGTTTTTTGGGTCCTCAGGATCTCCATCCTTCACTGAAGATCCAGCTTCTATGAAGATCCATGATCTGAGATGACTCAAATCAATTTTTTTAAAAACTTTACAAAGTTGATGTGAAAGTAATACAGTTAGTTAGAAACTTGACTCCAATTATGGGTTTTGACTTTTCTTGGGTTATGTATGTTGTGTGATTTTTTTTCCTTGTGGCAAGTGGCCACAGCTGTCTCCTAGAGAGCCCCATGAGTAGTGAAGGGAACAGACAAGGCTCAGTGCTGTGCCTCTAAGCTATTCAGTGTAGCAAATGCATTTTTTCTCTCCCTGTTCTTTTTTTTTTTTTAATCTGTGTGTGGGATGTGCCTGTCTGTGTGTGGGAACACCATCACACATGTGAGTGTGATGTAGGCTAGAGGTCACTGAGTGTCCCCTTCAGTGGGTCTCCACATTAGCTTTTTTGTTAATTTAAAAAATTTAATTTTTTTTATTTGATGTGTGTGGGTGTTTGACCTGCTGCATGTATATCTATCTGTGCAGCATGTGTGTGCAGTGTCCACAGAAGCCAGAAAAGGGCATTGGATCCTTAGAGCTGAACTTTCCAGTTATTGTGAGCCACCATGTGGGTGCTGGGAAGAGTGATCACTGTTTTTAATCACTGAGGCGTGTCTCCAGCCCCCCACTTTAGTTTCTGAGAAGTGGTCTTCCACTAAACTGTTTAAACTGAAGTTTGCTGTTTTGGCCAGACTTACCCCCTTTCTGGTGGTGGAGTTACAGATGTGAGCTCTCACACCCGAATGTTATGTGGGTTGTGGGGATCTAGAACCAGGTCCTCAGGCTTGCACAAGCCCTGACCCATGGAGCCATACCCAAGTCCCTGCTCTGGCTTCCTCCTGAGTCCTGGGGTTAAAGGTACAGGCCACCATGCTGGTTTATAGTTAAGCTACAAGGTATTTGTGAGATAATTGATCCATACTTGTTACACAAATAAATCCCTATTTTTCGGTGACCTTGGGCTGATGATACTGGAGATGATCATGAATTACTTGCAAGCATTTTCAGACTTAGTTACTTTAATTTTCCTTTAACCCCACTGCAAGCAAAGTGACTCCATTTTGTGCACGATTAATGTGATGGTCAAGTTTCCTTGCCAACTTGACTGGGAGTGTCTGTGTTTCCACTATGAGTTAGCTGAAGAGGGAAGACCCACTGTGAATGTGGGTGGGCCGTTTCATGGGCTGGAGGGATCCTGAGCTGAATAAAAAGGAGAAAATGAGCTAAGCCCTACCATTCATCTCTCTCTGCTTCCTGACTAAGGATGCACTATGACCAGTCACTTCATTCTCACACTACGTGTAGCCCTGCAATGATAGACTGTATCCCCTCAGTTCATGCTTCATGTTCACACTGCTATATGATGGACTGTATCCCCTTCATGCTTACACTGCTATATGATGGACTGTATCCCCTTCATGTTCACACTGCTATGCATCCCCACTATGATGGACTGTGTCCCCTTCATGCTCACACTGCTATATGATGGACTGTATCCCCTTCGTGCTCACACTGCTATACGATGGACTGTATCCCCTTCATGCTCACACTGCTATGCATCCCTGCAATGATGGACTGTATCCCCTTAATGCTCACACTGCTATATGATGGACTGTATCCCCTTCATGTTCACACTGCTATGCATCCCCACTATGATGGACTGTGTCCCCTTCATGCTCACACTGCTATACGATGGACTGTATCCCCTTCATGCTTACACTGCTATATGATGGACTGCATCCCCTNACTGTATCCCCTTCATGTTCACACTGCTATATGATGGACTGTATCCCCTTCATGTTCACACTGCTATATGATGGACTGTATCCCCTTCATGGTCACACTGCTATGCATCCCTGCAATGATGGACTGCATCCCTTTCATGTTCACACTGCTATATGATGGACTGTATCCCCTTCATGCTTACACTGCTATATGATGGACTGCATCCCCTTCATGGTCACACTGCTATGCATCCCTGCAATGATGGACTGCATCCCCTTCATGTTCACACTGCTACATGATGGACTGTATCCCCTTCATGCTCACACTGCTATATGATGGACTGTATCCCCTTCATGGTCACACTGCTATGCATCCCCACTATGATGGACTGTATCCCCTTGTGAGTCAAAATAAACCATTTTCTGAGAGTGTGTACATAGTATGCGTGCTATGTTTGTGATATATATGTACATGAGGATAGTGTGCGTGAACACAGAGGCTAGAGGAAGACTTCGGGTGTCCTCCTCTGTCCATCTTATTGCCTGGACACAGAGACTCTCATTGAACCGGAAGCCCACCATTTTGGTTAGGCTGCACGGCCAGTGAGCTCTTGGGCTCTGCTTGTCTCTGTCCCTCCATGCTGGGTTATAAGCACACTCAGTCATGCCTGGAATCTTGTGCTTCTGCTGGGGATTCAAACTCAAGTTCCCATGCTTGCACAGCAAGAGTTCTCATCACTAAGCTGTCGCCCAAGGCTTCCTTCCTTTCTTAAGCTGCTTTTTTATTTCTTATTTTCTGTGCATTGATGTTTTGCCTGCATTCATGTCTGTGTGAGGGTGCCAGATCCCCTGAAACTGGAGTTACAGTTACAGTTGTGAGCTACCATGTGGGTGCTGGGAATTGAACCTGGGTCCTCTGGAAGAGCAGTCAGTGCTCTTAACCACTGAGCCATCTCCTCTCCAGCCGCTCTTAAGTTGCTTTTGTCTGGTGTTTTGTCATAGCAACAGAAACGCAGCTCATAGTTAGCAAGATGTGAATGTGGCTGCTGAAGACCCAAGGACGGCAGGGTTGTAGACCCAGCCGTTAGTCGGCCCAGCGCTTATCAGAAGTCTGCTTACTCAATGTCCGTGTGTGTGTGTGTGTGTGTGTGTGTGTGTGTTTGCTGTCTCTTCCTGCAACATTCGCGGAAACTGGGAGTGACTGTCTTGTTGAAGCAGCTAATGTGTTTGAACATCCCCAGCTGCTGGAAACATGACTTCTTGTCATGCTCTTTGCTCTTCCCTTGTGGGGCCACATTGAATGTCATCTTCTATAAAACAGGTCTTATCGTGTCCCAGCCACGTGGCTCAAATAGCTAGAGTGCTCTATTTCCTTCTGTGAAAAGGGCAGGCGTTGTAGAGTGAGGCCTAGGTTTTGAACTCTTGATCTACTGATCTTGGGACGTTACCTAACCATCTCCAGTTCTTTCTCTGTCATAGTGCCTGGCAGTTAATGCCAGTCATGATCATCATGAGCTTTCGCTGTTATTACTTTTATCCTTTTGTCATGCATCCATTAGATTTTACACTTTGACATGGCGTGTGGAGATACAGGTGCCGTGAGAGACATAACCGAGGCAAGCAATCCCCACCTTGAGGAGTCAGCTGCATGCCCTTGCAAAAGGATCAGGCCAGCTGGCCTTCTTGACCTTCGTGGGGGGTTGGGAGGGTGTCCCTTGACCCTCACCTGAGCATCCAACCTATCCATGTCACCTGCTGCCTGCAACTGTGCCTTAACTATGGTAGGCCTTATGGGGGGCTAGGCTTTGGGGCGATGAGGGGATGGAGTCTCCATCCATGTGACTACTGGGTAAAGGCCTCAGGGGCAGCCTGTTGAAGAGAGCAGCACCCACACCCCTGTAGGTGATCCCTCACCTATGCTCTGCAAGGAAGCCAAAAAACTTGTTGGCTCCCCAGAAAGAACTCAGGCAAGATTGCACCTCCATTTGTCTTTGAGACCTTAGGAGGAGGGACAGATGTGTGCCAAAGTGCATGTGGTAGTCAGAGGACAACCTTCAGGAGTCCGTGCTCACCACCTTCCGCCTGGTCCAGGCAGGCTCTCTCCCGTGGTATACGCAGACCAGCTGTTCCTTCCAGGCGGTCTCTGCCAGGCATCTCACCACAGGAGTGCTGGGATTACAGATGTGTGTCACACAGCTGGCCTTTTCATGTGCATTCTAGGGAGGCAAATCCTGTGCTTTTGCAGATGGTGCTATTTACCCACTGAATTGTGGCCTGAGCCTTGTTGCGTGGTTTTAAGTCTAAAACACTCTGTCTGATTTTCCAGCACTTGAATCCCTGAGTTAGTGTGTTTACAGTTGTATGGCTCAGTTCTGAGCAGGCTGCCAATCAACCCTAAGTGGGCTGGTGCCCTTGCCAACTTAGTTCAATTCTTTATCTTAATGCTATCTCAATCAAAGGAGCTTTAGAATTATTTAATACTGAGTCATTTATTTTGTATGCTTTCATGTGCACTTGATTGTGTATACACACTCCAAGGTACACACGCAGAGGTCAGGAAACAACCTGCAGGAGTGGGTCCTTCCCATCCACCATGTGGGTTCTGGGGATCCATCTCAGATCATCAGCTGTGGTAACAAGAGCTGTTACCTACTGGGCAATCTGACAGCTCCCAAATGAGCTTCACTGCAAGCTGCACTGGATTACAGAGTCACTGTAAGCCGGAACTCTACCCAAGTTTTCTCTCCTGCCACATCCCCCTACAGTTAGCTTTTAAATTATTTTCATTTTTAACCAGTCATGATTTAATCCCAGCCCTCAAGTGTATTTCTGTAAATTCAAGGCCAGCCTGGTCTACATAGCGAGCTCATGACTAGCCAAGGCTACACAATGAGACCTGGTCTCAAATAGAAATAATTATTTTATTTATTGTGTGTGCATGTGTGCATGCATATGTATGCATGTGTGTGTGTGCACTTGTGCCACAGAGCTTGTACATGGAGGTCGGGGAACAACTTTGGAGTCTCCTTCCACCTTGTTCAGTTCAGGTAGATCTCTCTTGTTTCTGCCATGCCTTGTCGCCCAGGCTAGCTGGCTCCTATCTCCACCTCCATTGCTGTAGAAGTGCAGGGATTATGGCTACACGCTACCACATCCTACTTTTTGTGGGTTCCGAGAATCAAAATCAGGTCACTGGGCTTGTGCAGCAAGCACTTTTACCCACTGAACCAATTTCATTGGCCCTTGGGTTTAATATCTTATTTCTAGGACAGACAATACATGCCTGTATTCTTTACTCTGGAGGAAGGCAGGGGGACAGGAGGACAAGGAGTTCAGGGTCCTTCTAAGTACATGAGGTGTGCAAAACCAACCCGAGCCACCTGTAGGAGACCTTGTCTCAAAACATTTTTTTAATTTTTTTTTTTTTTTAGTGTTTTAAAGTTTGTTTCTTGCCTTTGAAAGACAAGGTCTAACTCTGTAGTCCAGACTAGCCTCAAACTCATAATCCTCCTGTCTCAGCCTCAGCAGCTCTGGGCATGTGGAGTGTTAATTGCACTGGGGACAAAGGTCACTGGGGTCCTGGTGGAGAAAGGAGTTAGGCAGGAGGGATCAGGAAGGAACAGAGGGCACAGGGCAGGCAAAGGCCTGCTGTGATCTAGAGACCAAGGGCATGGGGGAGGGGCTTGATACAAGAGAACAATGGGGTTCTGAGGAGGACAGAATGCGTTCTAAATTCGCTGATGGATCAGCAGCCCCAGGTGGGACCCACCCACATCCAGGAGGAAGTCCAACCTCCCCAGCCATTAGGTTAAACATCAGCCTCCTGTCTGTCTCCCTTTGCCCTCAGAATGCCATCATTTGAAAGTGTTTTTTTTTGGGGGGGTGTCCCCGCTGCATCCTTTCTCCCTCTGCTATGGTACTGGGTTCGCCAACCCCCTTCCCTGGGTCATAGAGACCAGTGCCAAAAGCTGTGAGCATTCGCTTTAGGCGGTCATCATCTTTATTTTCAACCTGCTAAACCAGACTGGGTTTTCTGTCCTCCCATGCAGGTCAGTGTCTACGTCGGTCACAGTACCAAGACACACCCTAGCTTGGATGGGATGACACTGGGGACAGATGTGTGACCCAGACCCCAGTGTAACAGTGGAGACAAGGCCAAAACGGGAAAATCAACAGAGCACACTTATAAAGGGACAGCTCGAAGGGATATAGAGAAACAAAGCTCACCAGAGATGTGGCCCCTGTCCTTCCCTGCCAGCCCCTCCCGTGGCTTAGAGCTTTTCGGGGCTTTTCTTTTCTTCCCACAGGTTTCCCCCAATCGTTTTTCATTGGCTTCTTTGCAGCGTAACCAGCCAGACCACTGTCTCTGGGTGGCATTTCCAAGCTTGAAGGAAGATTACTTTCCAAAATGCCGTCCTATTAGCCACCTCGCTTCTGAGGCCCTGGCCCCACTTATTTTAGGGCTGTAGTAATTTCTTCTTGTATCCTGGAGCAGGAAAATCCAGTTAAGCAGTTATGCCAAGCTGAGAGGGTAGTGGAGCGTGGTTGGGGAATGTCATTTTTATTTTTTTATCTTTCACCAAGTTCCAGGTGCTCTGCTAGCCAACCCAACTTCTGGGTGACCAGAGACTGGGGAAGGTTCGGGGGACTCACTACTCAGTGATGAAATCGGAGCTCGGCACCCCCTCTGTTTGACTCCCACCCCTGTCCATCCTGGTCTCCTCCACTGTCTCTTTGGCTCCTCTGCCCAGCACCGAGGAGCCAGGATTGCGGAACACTAGCAAACTTTTCCCAAAAGCTCTGCGCACCACGGAGGAAGAAAAATAGAAGAGCAGAGGGTCCAGGCTGGCATTGAGGGAGCTGAATACCACAGCCTCCACTCGCCACGGAGGGCTCTGCCGCAGGTAGAACCCCACCAAGTGGGACACGTTGTAAGGTCCGAAACACAGCAGAAAATTAAGAAGCGTCACCACAGCCAGGCCGACCGCCCTGCGTCTCCTCTGAGCCCCTACATGGGGCTGCGTGAGCATGATCCACACGAAGCGCCAGTAGCAGAAGATGGTGACTGCCATGGGGACGAAGAAGAGGACCAGGCACAGCTCCAGCCTCACAGGTAGCACCACATCCAGCTGCTCTTGGGTGAAGTTCTCATAGCAGGTTATTTGGTTCTCAGTGCCCACCGGCTCGGTTGAGTTCAGGTACTGAACGATGATGACGATGGTGCAATGGCCGAAGGACATGATCCAGGCCACCAGAGCGGCGATCACTCCGTACAGGGGCCGGCGGGATAGCTTGTACTGCACGGGGAAGGCCACTCCCAGGTAGCGTTCCATGCTGATGCCCGCCAGCAGCCACGTGCTGCAGTANAGCCGAAGCCTGTGAGCGCGCACACGATCTTTGGCAGGTACCAGCGAAAGTTAGACGCTGCTTCCACGATCCGGAAGGGCAGTAGCAGCAAAAGGAGCAAGTCCGCCAGGGTCAGATTCAGCAGGAGGATGTGCACGGGAGCAGGCTGGGGCTGGCGGACCCGGCTCATGAAGGCCCGCAGGGCCAGCAGGTTGGCAGGGAGCCCAGTGAGGAAGATGAGGATGTAGGCCGTGAGGATCAAGGAGCTGTGCCAGTCCGGGATCATTCTGGAAGATGGAAAAGAGATCAGGAACTCGCCGTCCCCTCACTCACAGCCTGTAGACCCTCTTTTCCTCTGGTTCAGGCTGTTCACATCCTCCCTGGTTCCCAGGCCAAAGCGGTCTGCTCACCACCACTTGCCTGAGCCACCTGCCAGAACTGCCCAGAGCAATTATTGACTTAGCCTTGGGCGGGATATTAAGCTGCAGTTATTACGTTTGCCATCCTGTGTCTCTGGGGGAGACCAACTTGACTTTCCACGGGAATTCCCCCTCTGCTTTCCCCGGGCCCTTTTCCTATTTAGCTTCACAGATAATAGGAAGTGGCCGCGGTCAGATCCCTTTCTCACAGCTGGCTGTGGGTAGGAGCCAAAGCCTGGTGGCAAAACCTGGTGGAAGAAGAAGACATGCATAGAAACTGTGAAAGGACAGGAAGGTGGGGGAACAAGAAACTTCCAGAAGGTACGTTCTGCCAAGCCTGGATTGGCTGTCCTCAGCTCCAGGTTCCCAGCCCTCTGCCCCACCTCCCAGCACCTTACCTCCTCCTTGAGACCACTCCAGGGTCTCTTTCACCTGGTTCTCCTCTGGTCCAGTGCTGTGGATCCTACCAAAAAGGGGGAGCTACTGTAGCCAAGGAGGAAGACTGAGACAGCATGTTGCTCTGTGACCTGTTCCCCCAAATTTTAGACACACATTCATGGAAGCCCAGTGAGCACAGGTGGCCCCTGAGTCTGGTGTGTCCGCTGTTGTCCTGCTGGACGCCAGCCACCTCGACACAGGTGGCTCTGTCCCCACTTGGTTGGTAACCCTTGCTAACTCACAGGCCCTTCCCAATTCCTTCTTCATTCCCAGGTCCGAGGATCCTCACCCCTCCTGCTCCCCTCCCCAACGTCTGAGACTGATGATTACTTTTGGTTCCGACAGACGTCCTTCAGCCTCTTCCTCACCCCACACCTGCTCCTCAAATGCAAGCCCCAGCGTCTGGCCCCTGAGCGCACACCCTAAGCTGGCTTGCCTTGCCTGGCTTCTGATAGAGGGCTGGCTCCTCATGGGGTTTCTGGCGCCAGAGGCCAAGAGAATTTTAGCAATCGCTGCAGCCCTACAGAAAAGGGCGGGGGAGTTAAAAAGTATAAAGAACCTGGTTGGTGGGAAACTGTTACACCAACATCAGTCACATGGCCAGAGAGGGAGGCAGGTTGGTAATTGAGCAGTATTTCCTCTCAAACCCAAAGCAGGGGGGCCTGCTGCTCTGCTCTCTCCCGGGAGAGCTGATCTATTCAGACTTCCACAGATTTTTCCTACCCTACTTCCTGGCTCTCTCCTCACCACATCCCCGCCCCCCTCCCCCATCCCCATCAGGTCCTCTCTGTTTTTTGACCGGTATCTTCTGTGGCTCAATTTTATTCTCAGAACGAGGTTCTCCGCTCTCCCTGATTCTTCAGTCTACTGACTTCCTTGTGCTCTCCCGTTGTCCACCCCAAGTTTCCTTTGGCCTCAAAGCTGAGACAGATGGGCTTTTCCTAGCTTGTGTCTCATTGTGGTGGACAGAGCCAGGCAGCTGCGGGCGGCAGTCCAAGTCTCCGCACTGGGAACTCTGGGTCAGATCAGATTTTATGAACTTTCCTTTCCCTTCCGCAAGCGAGTCTGGGAATTCTAACAGAAAGGACGTCGGGGGTGATTGGTGAGGCTGAAGACCCTAAGCCACGGTGGTAGGGAATCTGGTGGTTCCTTCCCTCAGGCCGGTTAGACAGCCTCCTAGAGGATGAGAGCTGTCTGTGGTACCACAGGCCTGAAACCCCAGCTACTCTGCAGGCCTGAGGCAGGAGGATAGACTCAAGGCCAGCCTGGGCTACAGAGGACACACAGTGAGGCTCACTCAAGGTCATGTGTCCCTGTGGTCACTCTCAGAAGAGTGGCTCTCTATATCCCTCCTCCTTTTCTCCTTCACCTCTTGTTTTCTGTTTCCTCTCTTCTGATCTGCTTAGTCAGTTTCAAGTTAGAAGATCCTAGCAAGTCCTTCAGAGGACTGGAGGGATCAATGGATAAGAGCATCGGCTGCTCTTGCAGAGGAGCTGAGTTCAGTTCCCAGCACTTACATGGTGGCTCACACTGGCTGTAACTCCAGTTCCAGGAGATCTGACACCCTCTTCTGACCTCCATGGACACTGAACACACATGCTGTGTATACCTATATGCAGACAAAACACTTACACACATTGAAAAAAGTCCTAAAAACACATATGTGAGCCAGGTGGTGGTGGTGCACGTCCTTAATCCCAGCACTAGGGAGGCCGAGATGTGCGGATCTCTGTGAGTTCGAGGCCAGCCTGGTCTACAAGAACTAGTTCCAGGACATCCAGGGTTGTTACACAGAGAAACCCTGTCTCAAAACACCAAAAGCCAAAAAAACAAAACAAAACAAAACACTAGCACATGTGTGAGAAGACAAGGACAATAAGAACATGTTGCCCTCTCTTTTGTTTCTCTCTCTCTCTCTCTCTCTCTCTCTCTCTCTCTCTCATATTAGAGATGGGTTCTAGACCATTTGAATGTTTGCCATACCCTCAGTCCTTCACTAATGTAATCTAGGCAGGGGCTCTACCACTGAGCCACACCCCTAGCCCTCACTGAGGGATTCTAGGCAGGGGTTCTACCATTGAGCCACACCCCACCCCCTCACTGGGGGATTCTAGGCAGGGGCTCTACCACTGAGGCATGTCCCAGTCCCTCACTGCCCTCAGGACAGGAAGCAGGAATCAGGTCTGTGTATGTGTAGGGGTGGGGTGAGAGAGTAGGGGATTGGAAGTGGGGTAGGGTTGGGGTGTAAAACTTCCAAAGACCCCCCCTTAGTAACTTTAATGCCAGTCAGGCCTTCTAAAGCCTCCATAGCCTTCAAAATAGTGCTCAGCTGACTGGAGACTTAGCATTCCGGACAGGAGCCCAAGGGACATTTCAGATTCCAGCCGTAGCACAGGAGAAGGAAGGAAGGCNGTGCTGTGGCTCGCTGCTGAGCGTTGCTCTGTGTTAACGATGTTCCATTAATAGCCATGGTGATCTAGACTTACTGCAGAAAGGAAGCTTGTTGGCAAGAAAGCCTCGGGGAGCAGAACAGTCTCTTGTTTTCTGCCTGTCCTCTCATGCCTTCCTCTCTGATGGTACTGTGTCACCTACAGCAAAACCTTGCTTTTAGGCTCATGAAATTTCCAAAGGAAACCCTCAGCCTCATGCTGAGGCATGAGTGGACAGCCACACTGCCCTCTGATTCCACGGCCCTGGGAGTCTTTCCCTGGCATTGGGTGGGTGTGATTCAAGTCAAGTTCCCAAAGCAGCTTCCAGTTTTGCCTCAGAGACACAAAATTAGATGTCACCATTGTGTTAGGCTGCACCCTAGCTGTCATAATTGGGCAAACCTGAGACATAGCACCACTTCTTTCATAGTCTAGGAACCCAATGGACTGTGGTAATGTGACAGAGAAGCCAGGAGCTCTGCTGGCAAAGCAGTAGCCCCGCATAGCAAAGGTGAAAGAGTGAACCTATTCCTTTCACACCTCATGTTCTGTGCCTTAATGCTGTTAACCTATCAGACTGCTGCAGAATGGTGTGTGTTTGGGGTGGGGGTGCTTGATACTTCTCTGAATTGGGGTGTCTTACTTAGGGTTTTTATTGATATGCTAAAATACGACGACTAGAAGCAACTTGGGGAGGGCTATTTCATTTCACATTTCCAGGAAACTGTCCATCATTCAAGGAGGTCAGGCCTGGAACTCAAGGCAGGAACCTTGAGACAGGAGCTGAAGCAGAGACCATGGAGGAATGTTGCTTACTGGCTTTTTCCCATAGCTTGCTCAGTAGGCTTATTTATACCACCCAGGACCACCAGCCAAGGGGTAGCACCACCCACAGTGGGCTGGGCACTCCCACACTAATTATTAATTGAGAAAATACATCATAGACTTGCCTACAGGTCTATTGATGGAGGTGTTTTCTCAACTGAGAGTCCCTCTTCCAAAGGACTCTAGCTGGTGTCAGACAGACATAAAACAACCAACAGAGAAGGACTTTTGGCAGTCCATCCTGGGGAGGGTCAAAGGACACTTGTCACAAACCTGAACGGCCATTTAATGTGACAGGCCAACTCCCTTAGCTCTGTGGCCTAAGTGCTGGGATTACAAGCATGTTCCATCACACCTGGTATCCTGTGGGCTTTCCTCAGAGGTGCCCAGCTTTCTAGGACACTGCCAACTACAACTCTCATATATGGTTTCTAGAAATCCAAGTTCTGGCCAATACCTGGACAGGTAGAGGCTAAGCAGAACTTGAAACAAAAAGGAAGCTCAAAGAAGAAGGGGAGGAGACACAGAGTTATGAAAAATGCAGAGAGGAGCAAGATGAGCATGTCATACTGAGAAAAGGTACAGAGCCATGTGGCAGAGCATAGATAAGAAGTATGGGTTAATTTAAAATATAAGAGTTAGCTAGTAATAAGGCTAAGCTATTGGTTGAGCATTTGTAATTAATAATACGTCTCTATGTGGTTATTTTGGGACTGCTGGTGGGACAGAGCTGACCAGCAGTAGAAGGAAAACTCAATGTTTTTTGTTTCATTTTGTTTTAGTTTTTTAAGACATGGTTTCTCTGTGGAGCCCCGCCTGTACTGGAACTGGTTCTGCAGACCAGGCTAGGCTCAAACTTAGAGATCTGCCTATCTCTGCCTCCCCATACTGGGATTAAAGGCATGGTACTTTATTCATGTATTTTTTTAAAGCAGGGAGGAGTTGCTGAGTAACAAAAGATGAGCCTTAATTGTGTGACACTATTCCTGGGGAGCTGTGGACAAACAGCTACACACCCCAAATAGGGAACTGAGGACAGATCAAAGTCCAGCTTGGTGAATCAATGAGTTTGACTGTGGTGACATAGGAATAGGGGTGAGGGGTTACTACAGAAACACAAATAACTCAAAGGCAGCTGCATCACCAAAGCCCACTTCAGCATGGGTGACAGCTCACAAAAGCTGGAAACCTGGAGTTCATGGCACAGCCTGCAGGTGGCTCAGCAGGTTGGAGAGTGGCCTTTCTGATGACTCAGTGGATAGATAGCTTGGCTGGTATCTCAGTCACTGTTCTATTGCTATGAAGAAACACCATGACCAAGGCAACTCTTATAAAGGAAAACATTTAGTTGGGGGCTTGCTTACAGTTTCAGAGGCTTAGTCCATTATCATCATTGTGGGAAGCATGGAACAAGCAGGCATGGTGCTGGAGCAATAGCTGAGAGCGACATCCTGATCCATAGTAGAGAGAAAGACTGGGCCTGACATTTGAAACTTCTAAGCCCAGCCTCAGAGACACATTTCCTCCAACAAAGACACACCTACTACAACAAAGGTCACACCTCCTAATCCTTCTCAAGTAATGCCTCTCCTTGATGACTAATCATTTAAATATATGAGCCTATAGAGCCAGTCCCTTCAGACCACCACAGTTAGTCTCTGTTTCTTCCAGGACGTTTGATCTGAGCCGCTCCTAAGCAGTCCAGCTTGTCTCAGAGACTTCTTTGCTGCCTGGCTTGTCTAAGAATGACACTCAAGTCAGTGTCTTAACTGCTTATATACTCTTGAGGAGGGAAGAGCCTAATGAATCTGGTCAGTTTTAGGGACTTCCTAAAGCTATTTTGAGTTATTTGCTTTCTGATGTGAGGAGCTTCCCTCCAGGGTGCATTGTTTAACCTTAGAATATCCTGTTGTTTCACTTTCTGGTAAACGTCCTGTCCTAAAATACCCTGGTTTTCACTTCCCTTTTACATCCCATGTCCTAAGAAGTTTCCTTCCAAAGGAAGGTTTTCATCTTGGAGGAAACCATCCCATAACAACTTCTGATCCTGCTGTCTCCACTCCTTAGATGTCGGGGTTACAGATGTGTGTCAGCATGCCCAGTGTACGTGATGCTGGGGGTAGAATCCAGCACGTCCTGCCTGTTAGGCAAGCTCTGTACCAACTGAACCACACCCAGAGTCTTCTCTCAGCCCCCTTTCCATCTGTGCTCCAGGTAAGCTCACTCCCTGCTTCCCAGAGGCCTCCCACTTTATCGTCTGTGCCCTTCTTTGTAACAGTTGTCCCTCACCATCCCTGTCACCCCTCCCCACACCAACTCCAGTTCCTTCAACACAATACTCCAGTCTGAGCAGGAGAAAGCTCCTCAGTTTTGCATCACCTGGTATTCCAAGCGTTGGGTCCATGCGGGTCGCACAAAGATGTGGAACAAACCACCAAAGTCTATTACACCAGAAGCAAACTTTATCCCAGGAAAAAATAAAAATAAAAAAATAAATCTCCATGGAGCACACAAAGCTTATCAGCTGGCTAAGCCCACAGCCAGAGATGGACTTGTGAGGCTGTGGCACAGGACAGTTTCCTAACTCCCCCTTTTTATAGCAAGAAGCAACAAGCATTAGGCATGAACAAAGGAATTTTTATGATTTTGTGGTAAAACTCAGATATAAATTGCCCTTCTTGGCAATTTCCATTAGCAGAGTTTTTTTCACTCACACTAGTGTTTGTCTTTAGCCCACTGTTTCTCTCTGGCGCTCCCTGATGGTGTTTACCAAAGCTCTGTACTCCCCCTGATACTGCCGGTTTTGTGTAGCAGGGAAGGGTATGGGACAATGCACAATCAAAAAGTCACATACATTTAAAAGTTAGCTTGCTGGTCATGAGTGGCCAGGGGTCATGAAAGCTGACCCTCAGTTTGTAGAGAGACCCTCAGTTTGCAGCTGGCTGCTTCAGCCTTGCAGACAGAGCTATGGGTTGTAAAGCAAAGTAACCCACTGTTCATAGTTAATTCTTAAGCTGCTGAGAAAGCTGCTGACAGCCTGCTCTCATTCTCCTTGGCTTTCAACTTTGTAATTTTTTTTATTTCTACATTCTTATTTCTGGAATCTAAATTTCTATATTCTCATTCTTGGACTCTTCACCAAGGGTAGTAGGTACATTTCAGACAATCTGAAGCAACTGACTCTCAATCCTAGGAGGTCCAAAGAGTCCTGAAAAAGACCTAGTCACTGGCTCCATATAGATAGTCTGGGGCTCTTTTCCCAACATCCTATCTTGCCCGGTGCCCTAGGCTTTCCCCATCTACCTCTTGTCTCCATTGTTTCTGAGAGGGTCAGAGAGCCTGACTAGAGCCATGACAGGCTTCTAATAGCCCCTCCCAGGGTCCTGACCTTAATTTCAGTTTACTGGAACTGAGCAACCAGTTCTTGGGAAAGCTGCAACCCAGAGACAACCTATCAGAGGATTACCCGCAACCTTGTGCAAGTGTCAGAGAACTACAGATAGTGTCTCCCACCCTGCAGCTGAAAGCCCCTGACCGCTGAGTCACCAACCAATCCTACAACAACCTGTAAACTTTTTGTTTAAACCCACAATCAACGCCCAGACTAATCTCTCCTCCCCGGAATTCCCCTAACTTGGTTTAAAAGGGGAGCCTGTGAGCCCTGTACTACCCCAACTTGTTGGAATTATAGTAAACCCTCTTGTTTACTGCATACTTGACTGGTAGTCTATTAATGGAACTTCTCGTGGACCCTCACAGTGTCCTCTATGAGCTTGGGGACCCAATGCCAGCCCCAGCTTTCTCAGATTTCCCTGAGCATCCTTTAAATAATTCAGCTGAAGGAAAGGAGAAGCCCAACCCAGACTGGCCTTGAATTTAATGTCGCTGAGGTCCACTGTGGCCTCCTGGCCCCTGCTCCACCATGCCTCACTCACTGACGGCTGTCTAACAACTCTTTTGTGAATGCCTTCATGCTCCACTGTCTAAGTTCTCCTCTTCCGGGCAGAGGTCTAATAATGTCTTTCTACATTCATCTACGAGTTCCTTGTGTCTCTGAAAATTATTATCTTATGTGTATGAAGATTTTTGTGTGCAATATCTGTGCAGGTCTGTCCGCTAGCTCACTCCAGCACTGGCAGACTCGCTCTTCTCCCCATCCCCTCTGCTTTGCTAAAAACCATTAGATTACATTCTAAAGCTAGCCACCAAGGTCTAGTCCCTTATTTAGCCACTTCCTCCTCCTGAGGCTGACTACCAAGTATCAAAGGAAAGTCCAGCAATCAAAACCCCCTTTTGACTTCCCTAATTAAGATGCCCAATTAAGATTAAACAACTCATCCTAGCACAGGTTTCCTCTTTTGCCTTTATCAACCACATTTTCCTACGTGGCTCACAATCTCTATCCACCCGCAATCCTTTGTCCCTCTGGGACAAACACCCTTGGTCCCTTCCCCTTCTTCCTCTGTCTCCTGTCTTAGTCTCTTATTCCCTGCCCTCTGTCCCTCTGGGGAAATAAATCTCCTTTGTGCCAAGAACTTGGTCTTGGGGGTCCTGAGCCAATGGAGACTGACCACCACCACACAGCGGGGGTTCTCTCCAAACCCTGGATTAAGCACAAACCAATCCAAGCACCTGTTGTCACAGAGAGATTCTTTATTCATCAGGGAAGAAAAGTTAAAGTAGCTGCTTTCTGACTCAGGCAGAAAAACAGCAGCCAATGACCTGGCAGGGGTCATTCTTATGAGGAGAAACAGGGAGGTCTGTGTTAGACCAGCTGGCATTTGGTAGTGCGTGCCTTGATTGGGCATGTTAATTCGGTGAGCCAAAGAGGGCTTTTGGCTGCTGGTCTGCTTGAGCGCTTGGTGAACCTTGATGGCTAGCTTCAGGAAGGCAATCTAGTGTTTTTTTTTTCAAGGCAGAGGGAATGGGGAGAAGGCCTGCCAGAGCCACATGCTGGACTGGGCTCCTGTCCCTTCAACACCTATCTGTGTAGAACTTGACTGTAACAAATATAGTGCCACAGCAGCCAGAAGAGGGCGTCAGAACCCTTGGAACTGGAGTTGTGAGCTGCCTTGTGGGTGCAAGGAATTGAACTAGGGTCCTTTGGGAAAAATGCTCTTAATCACTAAGCCACCTCTCCTTTTCGTCTCTGTTTCTTTATTGACACCACGCTTGTGTTCTGCTTCCATCTTACTTCTGTTTTTTTTTCTATAGCTGCCATGCCTCTGGATTTGAGTGAATGCCACAAACTTCCTATCAAGAAAGTACCTAAGCCAGAAGCATGCATCCCCAGGTTCTGCCTCTTTCTCTACCCACTGTTGCCAATGCAGGGGAGACCAGAGATTCTCAACACTGGGACAGAGGTCAAGCCTCAGGCGTTCCCATGACCCTCAGTTCCCTTTGCACCCTGTCCACTGCCTTGGCAGACTTGGACTCTGTTCCTGTGTTCTGGTCTGCTCCTGTCCAGATGGTGAGCCTGGACAAGCAGGAGGGGCAGGAGAGGTGCAGGTGGAGAAGGGACAACCCAGACTGGACTGTGGGGTGGGTTCAGCCTCACCTCCCTCCTTTTTTTTTATTATTTTTTAACAAGCTTCTGCTCTGATAAGACCAAGGAACCTCACATCTCCAGGACAGGTCCCACCCTGCCCAGTGTACACATCTTCCTTGTCGGAAGCCATTCTGCAGATGGTCTTCTCCATGCTTGCCTGTGGGTCTTTCTTTCTTTCTTTTTCCTTCCTTCCTTCCTTCCTTCCTTTCTCTCTCTCTCTCTCTCTCTCTCTCTTTCTTTCTTTCTTTCTTTCTTTTTCATTGCTGGGAATAGAATGACCAGCTTCAAAAGTTCTCAGCCAATGAGCCATGCCTGCAGTCTGCAGAGCACTAAGGGATTTTCTTCTTATTTAGGATGTGGGGGATGTATGCCATAGTGTGCATGTGGAGGTCAGAGGTCAATTTTCTAGAGTCAATTCTCTCCTGTCACTCCTGTCAGTTCAGTCCTGAACTCAGGGATCAAAATCAGGTCCTCTGGCTTGACAGCAAGTGCCTTCACCTGCTGAGCCATCTCTCAGGCCCCAGTGCTTACACATAGCTTCAGTTCTCTTCATTCTACTATGTGAGTCCCAGGTCATTAGTCTTGGCAGCAAGCATCTTTCCAGCTGAGCCATCTCATCAGCCTGACTGAGAACAGAGAACGAACTGTGCGAGCTGGGGTCTGCATTTATCTAATCCCATCTACAAGGGAGGCTGAGGCAGAAGAATCAAGTTTGAGACCAGCCTGGACTCTTTGTCCACCCCCATGACAGACCTCCTCCAACAAGGCCACACCTCAAATTTCCCAAACAGTTCCACCAACAGGGGACCTATGAGCCCATGAAGGGCATTCTCATGCAAAACACAGACAGATTTTGGAGTCAGAGCAGCTGGCCTCAAGGCATGGTTTCCATTGACCTGGGCCCTTTGCCAAGTTTCCCAGCCTATAACTGATCAAAAAGATGGACATTTCAGGGCCCCGAAGGACGGGCCCTAGAGACAGCATGCAGTCTGGGACTCTTGTAGCTTCATAATCTTAGAACGGAGAGTCCAAGTTCTCTAGCTTCAGTTTCTCATCTATAGAATGGGGGTGACAATTCATTTACTGTTGCTGTGAGGCCAGAAATGAGTATACATTTGTTTGTACATGTCTGTACATATATGTGAATATATAAGCATATATGTACATGGGTGCAAATATGTGTATGTATGTATACGTCCCACATGCAGAAAGTACGGTTGTTCTTGGTATTCAAGAGGGGCTGGTTCCAAGAGTTCCCCTGAAGACATCAAACTTAAAATGCTCCAGTTTCTTATATAAAATGGGGCAGGTGCACATCTCCTAGCTACTCAGAAGGCAGAGGCAGAAGGATGGCTTGAGGCCAGGAGTTCAAAGTCAGCCTGGAAATAGCATGATATTGACTTACAGATAGACAGATGGGATATCCAGCTGGTTCCTGGCTACCCTTGGGACTGGTCAGTGCCTTGTGTCGGTATTGAGGTGAGGGAAGTGTAAGCATTGTGGCTCGGATGAAAAGGGATCCTGGCAGTCGGGAGCCAAGGAATACTGAGTGTTACAGCTCAGGTGGAAGTGTATTCTGGCAGTCGGGAACCAGGGAATAGCACAGGTCACAGTAAGCATGGCATCTTACAGTCCCGCACTAGGGAAAGGTTTCCCCAATGTAACAGCTCTGCTCTGGCAGCAGAAGCCTTCACCAGCAACGCTGTTACAGCTTGGCTTGGGTAGGAGAAGGCTACCTAAACCTCATTCAAGAGATTTCCTGGGAGGGAAGAATCCAGGAGAGCAACTGCCTCTACCAGGGTGGAAGAAGAACACAGCAAAGGAGTCAGGCACAGGGCTTAAATACGGCTTCTTAGGGGCGGAGTTTTCCCAGGGAGAAGAGGGATTGGTATGTTTAGTTGGTCAGGGGCTGATTTCAGGGCTAAACTGTTTCTCTCACTGGCCTTTAGCTTTCTGTCTCAAGGTTTTTGGCTCGCCAGGGCTTATTTCTTTCACTGACTCTGATTTTAGGGCCAAAGCGTGTTTCTTTGCACTGGTTTCAGAGTCAGGGTACATTTCTTTGGCTCTGGGTTCAGGGCTAAAGTATTTCTTTCACTGGCTCAGTTCTCTGAGACAGGATGTGTTTCTTTCACTGCCTCTGATTTCAGGACCAGGATGGGTTTCTTTGGTGGCCCTTTTTTTCCCTACAGTAAGGTTGGCTCTTCTGGAAGGACATTTTTTTTGTAATTTATTAGATTTTTTTTAAAAATACCAATCCAAATTTCCACTCCCTCCCCTCCTCCCATTCCCTCCACATACCTTTCCACCCTACTCCCATCTAATCCTAAGAGAGGGTAAGGTACATTGCTTTGTGGAAGGTCCAAGGCCCTCCCTACTACATCTAAGCTGAGCAAGAGAATAGGATTTCTGGGAGGACGTTTATCCTCAGGGAAAAGCAGAACTCTAGCCCTCGTTCATGCACCAGGCACTCAGCCATCCCCACTGACAGCGACCCCTGGGCTAGTCATGAGTGCTTTCCCACACATGAGCAAGCAAAAGTAACTCAAAACTTGCACTTTTCACTTGGCCCTTCATTCCCATTTTGTTATCCAAACCCAAGTCACAGGTAAAAAGACAGATAGCCTGGGTACTGAGGTCCCAAGGTCATTGTTATAATATGCAAAAGGCCTGCCCCTCCGGCCCAATATATTTGAACTTGCACTGCAGCTTGAGGCACTGTTTGAAGGGATAGTGGAGTACCTGGGAGGTGAGGCCTGGGTGGCACGTGCCTCTGGTCCTCACCATGATGGAGAAGCTTCCACCGCTAGTTCCCACAACTGTGGAGCCTTTCCCACCATTATGGACTGAAATCCTCTGAAACCATGAGCCAAACTAAGCCTGTCCCCATTCAGAGTGTTTTTCTTGGTGATTTGGTCAGTCATGGTGTCAGGTAAAGTCGCCAAAACAAAATCAAGGTGATGAAAGGGAGACTGTGTTGGGGAGGCTGCATGTCAGGCCTGTGCACTGCATCATGGGAGGCTGCTTGTCAGGCCTGTGCACTGCAGCATCATGGGAGGCTGCTTTTCAGGCCTGTGCACTGAATCATGGGAGGCTGCTTGTCAGGCCTGTGCATTGCTGTATCATGAGTGTTATCATTTAGAAAGAGGTGGTAGAGAACCAGTCCCACGAGGGGTGGCAGCGGATCAACCGAGGCCTCAGCAGGTCCACTGGCAGGTGGCCTGAGGCCTCGGTGGGTGACAGATAGATAGATATGCCATGCAGAGAGAGTTTGGGTTTAGAGTTTATTGAGTGGGTTATGGAGGGAGAAAAAGTAGGGGAGGGGGACAATGGGAGATGGGAGAGAGAAGAGAGAAAGGTAGAGATGCAGTCGCAAGTCAGATGCAGAGGAAGCAAGATAAGAATGCCTTACGGAGAAAAGGTAATAATCCATGTAACTAAACATAGACAAAAATTAAGGGTTAATTTAAGTTATAAAAACTAGTTAGTAATGAGCCTGAGCAATAGATCAGACAGTTTATAACTAATATAAGCCTCTATGTGTTTATTTAGAACTGAATGGCTGCAGGACTGGGCTGGACAGAAACTACTGTTTATAACATGGCCCAGTAAAGTTAAAGGCAAGCATAAATATCCACAGTTAAAACCTTAGTAAGGGTTTCTGGTGCTAAGAGAAACATCATGACCAAAAGCAACTTGGGGAGGAAAAGTTTATTTGGCTTTCACTTCTATGTCAGACCCTCACAGAAGGACATCAGGATAGGAGCTCAAGAGAGGAACCTGGAGCAGGAACTAAAGCAGAAGTCATGGAGGAATACTGCTTGCTTGCTTCCTGGATTGCTCCCCATGCCCTGTTAAGCCCACTTTCTTATAGAACCCTGAAACATGGACCCAGCAGTGGTACACCTGGTGTATGCTGGGCCTCTCAAGTCAATCGTTAGTCAATAAAATGTCCTCACAGAATGGCCCATGGAGGCATTTTCTCAGTTGAGGTTCCTCTTCCCACACGTGTCTACATAAGTGTCAAGCTGACAATTACCAAGCAGCACAGCTAATGCTATCAGTTCTTAGGGTGAAAGCCTAGAACCCGGCAGCCCCACCCAACCAGAGCCTGCCATTCACCNCTCACAGAAGGACATCAGGATAGGAGCTCAAGAGAGGAACCTGGAGCAGGAACTAAAGCAGAAGTCATGGAGGAATACTGCTTGCTTGCTTCCTGGATTGCTCCCCATGCCCTGTTAAGCCCACTTTCTTATAGAACCCTGAAACATGGACCCAGCAGTGGTACACCTGGTGTATGCTGGGCCTCTCAAGTCAATCGTTAGTCAATAAAATGTCCTCACAGAATGGCCCATGGAGGCATTTTCTCAGTTGAGGTTCCTCTTCCCACACGTGTCTACATAAGTGTCAAGCTGACAATTACCAAGCAGCACAGCTAATGCTATCAGTTCTTAGGGTGAAAGCCTAGAACCCGGCAGCCCCACCCAACCAGAGCCTGCCATTCACCTACCATATGTTAGTCCAAGCAACAAGTGACAGCAAAAAGCAGAGAATGTTTATTCAGTGCAGCCATGCTGGGAAGAAGATAAAGAGGACCAGTGATGCCCCATGTCCATCTTTTTTTGGGTCACGCATGACGTTTAGGTCTAAATGGAAGGCAAGAGGTCTGTGTAACTAAGCAGTCTTGGGCCAGAGTGTGTTCGTGTCTGTCACAGTTCCATCACTGGTCCATCATAGTCTGGCTTCATGCATAAAAGCAAGTGCCCTACCAGCTGAGCTACGGCTCAGTCTAAGTGTTCCTGCTACTGAGCTACCTAACTGGGCCAGTGTAGGTTTGTATCTGTGAATCTGTGTTGTTACCTCTGTGTTATAGAATAGGAGACAGAGTTGTTCTCATTTGTCTGAAGTCCCACAGTTAGCAAGAAATAGCCAGCTGCACAGCCAGCCCTCCAATCAGCCTATCTCCCACTCCGCTGAGCCCTCGATATGCCCATTCTAAAGAAGCATAACGAAGTCCAAGTGGAGGAGATGAAGTCAGAGTATGGGGAAGGAAGGTCCCAGTTGAGACTCTATCCATGCAGCCATGCGCACAGCCTTGGAATTTCTTCTTCTTCTTTTTTTCTTTTTTCTTTTTCTTTTTGCATATGGACGCAGCCCAGCTAGCAGAGCTCAAAGCATCTTTTGTGCAGTTCTGCAATGAGTGACGTCACAAGCACCACTAAATCTTTATCATCTCGCTGGACAACTAGCTCACCGCCCAGTGCTGGAGGAGCCAGCGAGGTGCAGGGCAGCGGAGCGCCGGTTTTCCAATAAGCTGGTGAGTATGGGCCTGGGGGTTACAGGGGGAGACTCCTTGGTGATGTCTACATCGGGTCCGGGACAGGAAAGGCAGGAAGGCAGGAAGGATGACCCTGCAGGGGAGAGAGAGCATGTGGTGACCTGGTCGTGGGGGTGGACAGTGATGGCAACACTCCAGCCTGGTGGGTAAGTCTCGTGGTGGGGGAACAGGAGACTTCCTGACTCCCCACATTATCTCCCTGTTCATCTCTCACTAGCATCCATAAACATGGCGGCAAGCTTCTCTCCAGGCAATCATTGGCTTTTCTTTTCCGTGTACCTGTTTGTTTTCCTCGTGGGACTGCCCCTCAACTTGATGGCCCTGGTGGTCTTCGTGGGGAAGCTGCGCCACCATCCGGTGGCTGTGGACTTACTTTTGCTAAACCTGACCCTTTCGGACCTGCTCCTGCTACTGTTCCTGCCATTTCGCATGGTGGAGGCAGCCTGTGGCATGAGATGGCTCCTGCCCTTCATCCTCTGCCCTCTCTCCGGGTTCCTTTTCTTCACTACCATCTACCTCACCTCCCTCTTCCTGACGGCTGTGAGCATCGAACGTTTTCTTAGTGTGGCCTACCCACTGTGGTACAAGACCCGGCCACGGCTGACCCAGGCTGCTGTGGTCAGCGGTTTCTGTTGGTTCCTGGCATCAGCTCAGTGTAGTGTGATTTATGTCACTGAATACTGGGGAAATGCCACCTACAGCCAGGGAACCAATGGAACCTGCTACCTGGAATTCCGGGAGGACCAGCTGGCCGTGCTGCTGCCTGTGCGACTAGAGATGGCTGTGGTCCTTTTCATGGTGCCCCTGTGTATCACAAGTTACTGCTACAGCCGCCTGGTGTGGATTCTTAGTCGAGGAGCCAGCCGGCGCAGGCGTAAGAGGGTGATGGGGCTTCTGGCAGCCACACTGCTCATCTTCTTTGTCTGCTTCGGCCCCTACAATATGTCCCATGTGGTGGGCTATGTCCGGGGTGAGAGTCCATCCTGGCGGAGCTATGTGATCCTCCTCAGCACCCTAAACTCTTGCATAGACCCTCTTGTCTTCTACTTCTCATCCTCCAAGTTCCAAGCTGAATTTCAGCAGCTCCTGGGAAGGCTGACCAGAGGTTGTGTGCGTTGGACTCAGAAAGTCAGCTTGGAACTTATGATAAAGAAGGAAGAAGAACCATCCAAGGAGTGTCCAAGCTAGAGAAAAGGAAAGACCAGAGGAGGGGTGTGGAAGCATTGGCCCATTGCCTTGGCTGGCAGGAGACCTTCAGGGAACAGGAAGGAGTAGGCAGGTGTGTCTGCTGGGCATTCATTCCCTAACTCAGGACAGATGAGACTCCAGTGACAAGCTGAAGACACA